>CM074286.1:4390000-4552500 GCA_037194245.1 Opsariichthys bidens | reverse complement strand
CCCTTGCTGTCTCCAAAGAATAAGAAGAGTCGACTGCAGTATGCCAAAAGTCATGTGGACAAACCACAGAAGTTTTGGGATAGTGTTCTGTGGACTGATGAAACAAAATTAGAACTGTTTGGGCCCATGGATCAACGCTATGTTTGGAGGAGGAAGAACAAGGCCTATGAAGAAAAGAACACCTTGCCTACTGTGAAGCATGGCGGGGGGTCAATCATGCTTTGGGGCTGTTTTGCTTCTGCAGGTACTGGAAGCTTCAGCGTGTGCAAGGTACCATGAATTCTCTTCAGTACCAGGAGATATTGGAGGACAATGTGATGCAGTCCGTCACAAACCTGAGGCTTGGGAGACGTTGGACCTTTCAACAGGACAATGATCCCAAGCATACCTCCAAGTCCACTAGAGCATGGTTGCAGATTAAAGGCTGGAACATTTTGAAATGGCCATCGCAGTCACCAGACTTAAATCCGATTGAGAACCTCTGGTGGGACTTAAAGAAAGCAGTTGCAGTGCGCAAGCCTAAGAATGTGACTGAACTGGAGGCTTTTGCCCATGATGAATGGGCGAAGATACCCGTAGCTCGCTGCAAGACACTTGTGTCAAGCTATGCTTCACGTTTAAAAGCTGTTATAACTGTAAAAGGATGTTGTACTAAGTATTAAGATTGAATGTCACTTGGGGGTTGAATAAAACTGATAATGATGTGAGCAGAGAAAAGACATTTGTGGTTATTTCATTATAAATGTTATGTTATATTTGTCTGACCTACACGTGCCTCTTTGATTTAATTGTAAGCAGGATGACTGAATGATCAAAATCAATGTCAAACCGGCCAAAACAATCAATTTCAGTGGGGGTTGAATAATTTTGAACACAACTGTAGATGGATGGATGGTGTGCTCATGTAAAGTCAGCCCCACCTCAACACACTCATACACACAACACCACTAAAGAAACGTGTGAGCATTTGTGTGAAGATTTAGAACCTGTCAATCAATTTGGTGTCAATTGGGTGCTTGAATATTTTTAATTTAAAACCACATATTTCATGGTTCGTTCACCAAGAAATTAAAATGATGTCATTAATTCCTCACCCTCAAGTCGTTCTCCACCCGTAAGACTTTCGTTCATCTTCAGAACACAAATGATGATATTTTTGATTAAATCCGATGGTTCAGTGAGTCTCTATTGACAGCAAGATCATGAACACTTTCAGATAAAACATATTTAAAACAGTTCATGTGAGTGCAATGATTCAACCTTAATATTATAAAACCACGAGAATACTTTTTGTGCGCCAAACAAATCTTCTTCAATTTCGATTTCAAAACAATGCTTCGAATCCTTACAAATCTTTTCTTTTGAATCGTTGATTCGGTTCGTTTATCAAACTGATAATGATTTTAATCAAAATCATGTGAACTATTGAAATTGTGATTCACTTATGACGTAACGAAGCCTCGTTTACTGAAATCACGTGACTTTGGCGCTCTGAAACACTGATTCGAAACAAAAGATTCGTAAAGCAGTGTTTTGAAATCACTAGATTTTGTTGAAAAGTCGTTGTTTTGGGGTTTTTTGGCGCACAAAAAGTATTCTCGTCGCTTTATAATATTAAGGTTGAATCACTGTACTCACATGAACTGTTTTAAATATGTTTTAGTAACTTATCTGAAAGTGTTCTGACCATCGGATTTCATCAAAAATATCTTCATTTGTGTTCTGAAGATGAACGAAGGTCTTACGGGTGTAGAACGACATGAGGGAGAAGAATTAATGACTGAATTTTCATTTTTGGGTGAACTAATCCTTTAAGTTGAACAATCAAAATTTGCTTTGTATTGTAAAATATACTGAATAAACACAATATAATTGCCGGTCAAGTTTTAGGTCATATGATGAAAGTTCAAAACTGACATTTAAAATATAAAAACACCCTAACACAATCTATTGCATTTTACAGTTTGGATGAAGGATAATCGAATGCGATCAGATGTGATGAGTCACAGGGACTTTATTATCAGTTATATATCATTTATATTAATTATGTATAAAATATGAGAGAATATAAAAACAAAATTACCTGAAAACAACATAACTTTAACTGTAAATGTATATAAAATGTCTTGTTTTATGCATATTTTCAATATGAATTATACTGTATTTTTTTTTCTTCTTAGCAAAATTACATGCATTGTCCTTTTAAAGTATGAAAGATAAAGTTAAGATCTAGCACTTTAGCATTTTCTGTTTTTTTCTGTTAAAGTTGAACATTTTTACTGTGTGTGAGTGTGAGAGTGTGTGTGTGGGCGGATATTCCCTACATTATGGGGACCAAATGTCCCCACAGGTATAGTAATACTAGTAAATTTTGATCTTGTGGGGACATTTTTTTGGTCCCCATGAGGAAACAAGCTTATAAATCATACAGAATTATCTTTTTTGAAAATCTAAAATAGCAGAATATTTTCTGTGATGGGTAGGTTTAGGGGTGGGGGTAGTGTAGGGGGACAGAATGTACAGTTTGTACAGTATAAAAACCATTACGCCTATGGAATGTCCCCATAAAACATGAAAACACAACGTGTGTGTGTGTGTGTGTGTGAGTGTGTGTTGGGGTGCTTTGGCCAAGACACCTTCAGTCGTCAGTGAGACACTAATCCACAAGATTTAGGAGAGCATTCGTCCTGAGCTCTGTGAGTGTATACTGTAATTTTCAAGAGAGTCAGAGCTTAGGGAGATATTCAGATATTCAGACATAAGACACACACATACACACACACACACACAGAAAGGCCTAGAGAGACATGGATACAATAGCAGAGCTCAGTAAAATACAGTGGAAGGTTTCGAAATAATGGGCTTGTGCGATTGTGATAAACAGCCATCAGTTCTGCAGTCTGTGATTTGAGGACAAGTGTCTGGCCACATATCCATGGACTTCATCCAGATGAGATGGACCTGTGCTGATCCTTATATTATCCAGCATCAATCCTAGCTGGCAAGGCATACATATTGTTTTAAGATAATACATTCTCGTACAAATTTTCATCTAAGCCAATGTGCTGTGACCAACTGTGTGGCTTTATTGATAAGAGGAGTGCTTGTCCTGATTAAAAAATCCGGCATATGCTAGTTAGGTACATTGTGAAGCATGGCAGCTGGTTTATGCTGGTCCTTAGTTGGTGATGAGCTGGTTTAAGATAGATATAAACTGGTCCTGAGCTAGAGCTAGTTGCTTAGGTCCAGCACTTGACCAGCAAATGTAATGGAGGCCAGCTAGTAGTCACTCCTCTGACCTCAAGAGATGCTCTAGCGACAGCCTTTAGCCTCCTTGTTAGAGCGTCCGACTCTCATGCCAGAAGACCAGGGTTCGAGTTGGACTCGGGTAGAGGGGCTACACCAGCTCAAACCAGCTGCCATGCTTCAAAACATTGGCTTAATTGGTGCCGTGACCCAGATGGGAGTGAGGTTTGGGGGGGGGGTGAGTGTAACAGAGGCCAGCTAGTAGTTGCTGTGTGAGTAAACCTCACTCCTCTGACCTCAAGAGATACTCTGGCGACAGACGCTAGAGGTTGCAGCCTTGAGCCTCCTTGTGAGAGTGTCTGACACCTATGCCGGAAGGCCTGGATTCAAGGCCCGCTCAGAGCGAGCCGAGTAGGACCCAGGTAGAGGAGTTGTTAAGAACCAGCATTAACCAGCTCAAACCAGCTGCCATGCTTCAAAACATACCTAACCAGCATTTGCTGGTTTTTTCAACAGGGATTACCAAATCAAATTTGGTTCTAGGAATGTTTTTTTTAAGAACGTAGAAATGTGACTTGGCAACTGCGGCTGACCTTCACCTGCTGTTCTCCTCAGTTATCTGCTGAACACGCTCAGCCAGTCAGCCAGAGAGAAGAGAAAAAAGATATCAAGAAATATATGTTGTGATTTAACTAATTAAAATGGAATTGTCTCTCCTATGAATGTATCATTGCTAATGGCATACCTCAGATTCTTTGGGCCTGGGCTTCTGCTACACGCTGTTTCTGTTAAACATGCACGGTTTACACTAAACTCTCCATTTTTAAAAAAGGAGTTTCCATCATGATCCACTCCCTCAGAGGTTCCAGAGAGGCTGGCCAAATGGCAATAAAGTCCTCGCAGGACAGCAGAGAGAGGGAGTAAAAGACACAAGTGATGGAAAGAGAATGAGTGGATTCCAAATGATATTTTTACACCCTTGAAAGTCACTGCTAGAAGGAGACCCTACATGACGGATCATTGCAAACAAAATTGAAGCTGTTAACCAGAGTTGTAGCTCATTTGTGCCAAGACTGAGACCAGAAGTGGGTCGAGATCGAGTCAAGACCGAGACCACATGCGCCTGACCAAGACCATCATTTCATAGTTTTATTCGTTGTCCTTGAGGTCAAATTCAAGACAATACTTTCATGTCAGTGGTCTTAGTCCTCAAGGCCAGGTCTAAAACCACGTTTTCTTGGTGTTGCATGGTCCTCATGTCAGAGTCCAAGCCCTTAGCCAATGTTGTATTTGAGATCAGATCATTTGGGTCAAGACCAGAAGAAGGTCGAGTCGAGTGTCGAGTCCACCTGGTCCTGAAAAGACCAAGACCATGAAAATATGGTCTAAGACTGTATTTTCATGGTCTTGGTCTTGGTCCTC
This sequence comes from Opsariichthys bidens, assembly GCA_037194245.1. Classification (NCBI taxonomy): domain Eukaryota; kingdom Metazoa; phylum Chordata; class Actinopteri; order Cypriniformes; family Xenocyprididae; genus Opsariichthys; species Opsariichthys bidens. Next base: position 4,547,832 of record CM074286.1, on the reverse strand, counting down.
GAGACTGAGACTAAGATTATATTTTCATTTTCTTGGAAGTTGAGTCCAAATCCAAGACCATATTTTCAAGGTCTTGGTCCTCAAGGCCGGGTTTAAGACCATATTTTCATGGTCTTGGTTCTCGAGACGAGTCTAAGACCATATTTTCATGGTTTTGGTCCTCGAGGCAGAGTCTAAGATTATATTTTCATTGTCTTGGAAGTTGAGTCCAAATCCAAGACCATATTTTCATGGTCTTGGTCCTCAAAGCCGGGTTTAAGACCATATTTTCATGGTCTTGGTTCTCGAGACGAGTCTAAGACCATATTTTCATGGTTTTGGTCCTCGAGGCAGAGTCTAAGATTATATTTTCATTGTCTTGGAAGTTGAGTCCAAATCCAAGACCATATTTTCATGGTCTTGGTCCTCAAGGCCGGGTTTAAGACCATATTTTCATGGTCTTGGTTCTCGAGACGAGTCTAAGACCATATTTTCATGGTTTTGGTCCTCGAGGCAGAGTCTAAGATTATATTTTCATTGTCTTGGAAGTTGAGTCCAAATCCAAGACCATATTTTCATGGTCTTGGTCCTCAAGGCCGGGTTTAAGACCATATTTTCATGGTCTTGGTCCTTGAGTCAGAGTCTAAGACCATATTTTCAGGGTCTTGGAAGTTGAGTTCAAATCCAAGATCATATTATCATGGTCTTGGTCTTCGAGGCAGAGTCTAAGATTATATTTTCATCATCTTGGTTCTCGAGGCTGAGTCTAAGACCATATTTTCATGGTCTTGAACTTCAAGTCAGAGTCTAAGACCATATTTTCATGGTCTTGGTCCTCGAGGCCGGGTTAAAGATTGTATTTTTATGGTCTTGGTTCTGGAGTCAAAAAAAATTCATGTGGAATTTTTAAAATGAAGTTCCTTTTGCAAAATTCCTTACATTTTTACATAATCTTGTTTGTTTCTTTTTACCTTTACCAAGACATATACATTTCACTTTGAGTATTAGATGCAAAAGGTTTATTGACTACAATCTTAACATCTATCAGCATGCATTAATGTTACTGTTGAGTGTCCCAAACAATCACATCACTTCAAGTGTCCATTAGAGTAAGTAGGGCCTAGTCATTCTCCCTTTCCAATGGAATTCCCTCTATGTGGTTTTTAAGTTACAGTGTTGGGTGATGACAGTGGTACGTGAGTGGAGTGTGTGTCATCTTGTGTTTTACAGTGACCAATCCCTTTAGTAACTCAAAATGTGGAATTCATGTACATAACTTGCATGTGGACAGACTGAGATTTGTCCTCACACGAACAGTTTCACTCCAGGCAAATTTGATTTTAATTCTTCTCGCTTTTTCCAGGTAGTCTGCAGTCGAGTGAAACATTACATGCTGAGTTGTTATGGTTTATTTTGACTGAGGGCAGTGAAGCACTCACTCTTTCTCTCCTTTTTTTTCTCAAAACATTGGTTTTAAGGAATGTTGTACCTGAGAAAAGTTTGTTAACATTACATTTAAAAAAAAAGAAAAAGAAGAAGTCTCTTATGCTCATTTATACAGTAAAAACAGTAATATTGTGAAATATTATTACAATTTAAAATAATTGTTTTCTCTTTTTATAAATTTAAAAACGCAATTCATTCCTGTGATGACAAAGTAGAATTTTCAGTATCACTACTCCAGTCTTCAGTGTCACATGGTCCTTCAGAAATCATTTTAATATGCTGCTTTGGTGCACAAGAGACAGTTATTATTATCATTATTATTATAAATGCTGTATAATAATGTGGTCTGATCAATTATATATCAGACCACATTATTATACAGAATTTAGAATAATAATAATAATATATAGACAACACAATCTGATTAATCTAAAAACACACTTTTCACATTTTACTGAATAAACAAAGCAATCATCAATACATATAATGTATTCTGACCATTAAAATGGCTTTCCATTTGTGTAACCTATTGTAGTCAGATTGATTCTGTCATATTAAATCATATTTTTGGTGTATGAAATCATACTGTTACGTGTATGTGTGTTGTCATGTTCACATGTGCCTAAACACATATAAAGCATGTTTAGGTCATTTTACAAATTACTTTTTTTGTGTGGGTTACAGCACTGTCTAATTACATCACCTGTATTGCCTGCTATTATTAGGTAATTAGGTATATACTCTATTAGGTAAACAAATATGGATATTCTGTCTTATTTTATTTTGTTGTTTCTATCTATTCTCTTTTATTGTTCTATGTAATATTTTGATATGCACATGTGCTGTTCTGTTATTGTTCATGTGCTGTGTGATATCTGGATCATCTGCTCTTATCTTCTTATGCATTTGCTCTTATGTAGGTTTATATATTTTTGTACATTAAATGCACGCATATGCAGTAACTTACCTTCGTATTGACGACTGTGCAAGCATGACTTCGGTTAACCATCGGCTGCAGCGGTTCATAGCAGAACAGTCACGTTTCTGTGCTGAACACAACAGGGTGTGGTTAGCAATTACCTCAACATTACATGCTTTACACACATACTGGAGGCAAGGAGAAAGAGATTGCAGCAGAGAGAGGGGGGAGATGTGCCTTGCCTGTCCTCTTTTTTATACAAACATCTGCAGCAGCCCCAAAGTTACATTTTGGACTTTATATACTGGGGTGTCGCTCTGTGAGACCATAGTAGAGGAATAAATGGAAATGTAACGCAGCTAATAACGGCATTACATGTAGCTAAACATAGAATTCCTTATGATTAAATGTTCATAATGTCAGGATGTTCCATACGGCTTTTCAGGCTATTAAACTCTGATTCTTTTGCACACTGAAGTCTAATTCATGCTTTGGATAAAAGTTGCCTCTAAATGAATAATGTGCTAATGTGTTTCGGGCGATAATGTCAATGCTCAAGAAGTAGGCTAGATTTTATTTTTTTGAGGAAGCCAATTAAGGCCAATTAAAGCATGCATGAGTCCCCTCGCAAACTTCCTAATTGCACTCCTACAAAGTTTTTATTGGCCTGTAATGATTCAACTTTCACACTATACTTTAACAATGTGAACATTTTGGCTGGCACTACATGGCAAGGATTTCCAGTTCATTTAAAAAAAAAAAAAAAAAAAAAATGTAATTCTGTCTTGACATCTCTCACGATATTGGTATGATAATTAAGATTGGCATGGTGATATATATGACCATGTTAATGTGTTTGGTCTTGGCGGAACAGATCTGCTACGCTGCTGCAGAGCAAGTACCGAGACTTGTTACAGCCAATACATTCACAGACGTCGCTGTGAGACATGCTGCTGCTGCATATGTGACATACATGATTTAACCCCGTAGTGTTATAAAGTGGGTTACACTTTATTTTACAGTGCCATTGTAATGAAAGGTGAGTCAGCGGCATGAGATCCAATTGCAGGCTTTACTATAAAACAGAATGGTCGTAACGGGAATACCGGAGGTAAGCAGGTTCGTGGTCAGTAAACAGGCGAGGGGTCGGTATAGGTGGCAGGTATACAACAATCCAGTAATCCAAAGCGGTGAGTCAAACAGGGTAGGCAGAAAACAATCAAAACCGGCACAGACAGGCAGGAAACAGAACCAGGAAAACAAGACACGGGAAATAACGCTCAGAACCGATGGAAACTAATCAAGACTTCGTGGTGAATGGATGCGTGAGCAGTGCTTATATGGTGTGGGTGATGAGGTGCAGCTGGTGCGGTAATCAGTGACTGGGTACGGAGCTTATTGGAAATGTAGTCCATGTGAATGAATGAGAGTGTGTGTATGTGTGTGGTGTATAATCCAAAGTGAAGTGCCCTCTAGAGGTTGTCCCGGGCACTTCAGCTGACGATCATTACAGCCATAGTTACATTGTAATTACCCAAATAAGTACTGAGTACTATTAATTAACTACATGTACTTACTATAGAGTTACAGTTAGGGTTAGGGTTTGGTTTAGGGTTAGTTACTTGTAATTATGCATAATTTACTGTTATTGAAATAGTAAGTACATGTAGTAACATGTAAACGATCTATGCAGGTGGAGCTGGGGAGGAGGAGGATTCTGAAAGCAGGCTGCAGACTGCTAACAGCAAGCAATGCCAAATATTTGAATGTTTGAGCAGCAAGCTCATTGGCCGCTGATTTAACAGCAACCAATCAGCCATGCTGTGATCGCTACCAATTGAGTTAAAGACTCATCAGCCTGCATTGTCAGAGCCTCAAGCCAGAACTAAGTAATAATATGGAATTAAAACAGTTGCTTATAAATTCAAAGTGTTCATCTCATAAATCCCAAGTCATAGTTCGCCTCTCAGTATGCTTAATATTCATAAAAATTATGTCACAGTGCTTTTGATTTGGTTTTGCTGTTATCAGTGAATATATATATATATATATATATATATATATATATATATATATATGTATGTATGTATATGAAATAAGTATTATAGGTATTATTATAGGTATTTTATTGATTTTGGTATGCCCATGTCTTCATGAGATTCACTCTCCATTCAGTTCCATCCAAAATCTCTTAAACAAAATGATACAGTCAGAAGTGAGTCAGAAAACCTTCAGAGTTGGACAGTAGTGGCCCCTGATGCAATTTCCTGTGTGTGCAGATCACTCACACACACACACACACACACACACACACACAGACAGGCAGAGAGTAGTGATTCGATTCCGAAGAACAATTCGTTACAATGAACCGACTCATCAAAAGATTCAGTGGTTCTTTTTACGTCATCACGTCAACATTAATGTGTTCCAGTTCAGTTAGTTGCGGGAATGATTCAGTTCAGTTCGTATACAAAAACAAACAACAACAAATAAAACCATCAAATATCCAAGATTTTTAATCAAGAAATGTGTTTTTTTTTTGTTTTGTTTTTTTAATAAAGTGTGGTGTTTTATTCATGTACGCTGTAACATTTCTGTTAGCTACAAAGTACGTTACTTTTAGCGTAATCAGTCAAATCTTCGACTAGAGTTGAGAACCTCTCGGACCGATTCAGTCCGATTCGTAATGAAATCGTGCAAACGATTCACTGAAAAGATCCGACTCAACAGAACGATTCGTGTACGAATCGGACATGGCCAGCAGACGGGGGCTTGGCTCCCGGCGTAATCTGACCCCAGCGCTCGGCTCTTTAAAGGAATAAAGGATGAATTTACTGAATGGAGATCCGCTGCAACGTCTGCTGAGTTCAGAGCAGGACCGAAAGCGCTGAAAGACGGCGCCGCGGAGAATGAACGTTTCGGAGGAGCAACTTTTGAGAGCGTTTACGAACTTTGGAGGCGCAGCGCAGCGATGTGATGTGATCTACCGGCTTTGAAAACATTCAAGTAAAAACTCGGGCGGTCAAGAGAAGGGCAGTCAAGGTAAGCTCTACAGGCTCCGGTTTATAAATGTGTGGCTCATGGCATGTGTGGTCATGTTTAATGTTTTCATCTCTCAAAATGCAGAGTTAGTTGGGATATTCAGGGGGTCCATATATGTTAATGTTGACATTTTCCAGTCGGACACACCTGTGCCTTGTGCCCATTTTTGGACAAAAGTAATGACAGCAGTGCATATGTCCCATCATTGTGTTTTTAGCAGTGCGTTAATGTCGAAGCATTAAAAAGTTTTGTTTGCGCAAACAGAAAGGGAAGAGGAAAGATGCTGTTTGCAACTCGCCTCGTGCTGTTAATAAAACAGATCACGAAGTGTTTCTTGAGACTGTTTATATCTGTAACATTCCCAGTGCATGTGGGATTTTGCTCACGTGGAGTTTGTTCATCATAATGAATGAGTTTGAGCTCAGTTTGACCTCATCCAATTCTGCACAATAAACAGTCATGAGTAAATGCTTATAGTATAAACCTTGTTATTCTTTTCTCTCCATCAGACACTTAAACACACGTTATTACAGTGCTTGCAATTGATTAAAAAATTCTAAAATATTATTCAAACATGCAATTTCTCAGTCAATAACTTTTTTTTGTACATATCTCTTAACTTATTTAGTGTTATTTGATACTATTTTATGTAACTGATGATCATAAAGAAGAAAAGCTTTATTAAAATGCAAAAAAACTTGCAGTGAAGCGGCTTTATTTTAAAATATGAATCAAATTATATATATATATATATATATATATATATATATCAGAAATGGCAGTCGCCATAGTCAAGTGTTTGAACAAGAAACAATGATATTTAGGCAGGATTCAGAAAGAATAATATTATAATTTTTTATTTAAGTGGTTTCTTACCTTGAAATCTATATGAAATCATGTTTGAAAACTTAAAAATAATGGGTGTAGATGTCACTCACATGTATTATTTGAAGCTGTGAGGTTGTAAAAGCTGTGCCTTTTTCTTAAAGGTACAATATGTAAGATTTTGGGATAAAATCCACTAGATGTTATATATTTTCTTGACTTGTGTACTTACATTATCCCGAATGTTTAAATCCAGAGAAATAAGTAATTTTAACCAGGACACAGACCGTGTTCGTGCGTCACCTATCAATGACATCATACCCACGTTAACAACTTTCCACAAACATAGACATAATAAAATACACCGACGCCCCATTGGCCGCTTTGGAACGTTGCTGCGATACGTCGACGTGTCCGCCATATTGCTGAGGGCAAGACTGCACTGTAAACACATGCAAGTAAACTGGCGAGCTGCGTTTTTTCTGGATAAAAACAAAAATAACATTTACATTTATCAACCGATTTCAGTGGTTTATGATGTACAAAAAGTTCCATCTCTGGTTACTTAAAACCTCGATGGTAAACTTTAAAAAAATATTTATTTTAATAGTCAAAGCTCGGACTTGTCCTGTATTTGGCTGCTTTATTCTTGGATAAGAATTGTGAAGACACACATAATGAGCCAATTTAAATTTTCACATTAAATGAAAAAAAGATTTCTTATTGTGGAAAAGGCATTTTCTGTCTTTTCAAAGTAAGCTAGCCAACTATCTAATGTTACAGTAAATTACAAGATGTCAGTCACCTAACCGAAACAAGTCGATTTTAAGAAAATAAAGATGCATATTTAAATTTCAAGAAATTTGGTTTATAAAATTAGATAATATACGGTAACATGTAAACTCATGTCTCAACTTTCACTGCTAATTAGCGGCATCGCTAGCTAAATTCGGACTGACTCCGGTGGTCAACTACTACCAACATCATTATATAATGACCAAATACAACCAGAAACAAATGTTCAGGTTCACCTGTGAACGGTTATTCCCCGAGACCTGTGCTCAATTGTGCGGCGATTTGTACACGAAATAGACATTTTTCTCAATTCCAGTTATGAGCGTTATGGGAACGTTGCCCTGCACAATATGGCGCCGCCGTTGACGTACGATCCAGAGGCCAGCGCTGCGTTACCCCTTGACAGGAAGAAGCAGAAGCGGCGACTGTGGCGTAATAAAAGCTCCACTGCTCTCCAGCCGTGTGTCGCGCTTCAAATAAACGACCTCTAATGGCGAAAAATTACATATTGTGCCTTTAATAGTTTCACCACATGACATTGAATCAAAATTGGCTGGAATTTTCCTTTTCATTATCTCAGACATCTTTATTTGTCATTGACCCTTCTATTCCTTACCTTCTGGTCTTAGTGTCATGCCAGGGTTCATTCTCGCGACGACAAATGCCACGTAATTTGTGTAGAACCAAAGGCGTGAAACCTAAGCGTGCCTAAAACTTTTTATTGCTGTCTTGCAAGCTGTGTTTTTTGCTTTGTCTCTTCTGGCTGCATCAGGCAATGCTTTCTGAGGGCGACTCCAGTGTGTGTAGGTGATGTTTACACCTCAGCATGGAGGAACGGCATAGGCTATATTTACTGCTCCAGCTGATAATGAGTGTGGCTAGTTTACAGAAGCCTGTTATTAGGCTGAATACAAAGCTTCCTGTAGACCAGAGAAGAAGAAAAAACTGCGGAGAGAATATTGGAAGGATGAGCTGCAGGAGATCTATCTCCATGCCTCATCTACAGCTGTTAGGAACTCTGTGATTCATGTAATCCAGTCTATTTATACTACCGCTAAATGGGTGTTGTATTCAGCAGCAGATGTTCTCACCCCTAAATATGACATATCTTCAAGCTTGGGCTGTGTTGATGAGCTATATTCAGTAGTGCCTTTTCTGTAGTCATCTTATGTAGTTGTTTCTTCATTCAATGGCATGGTTTGCTATTCTTAGCTGGTTTAAGTTGGTTTAGCTGGCTTTCCAGCCTGGCCAAACTGGCCTTAAATGGTAGAACTGGTCTCCTTGCCTGATTTATGATCCCTATAAATAATAAGCATCGTCTCAGAACAATACATTTGCATATTGTGACATCAAGGCCCCGCCCACTACCGCTGATGGACTCTGCCTTATTAGCATAGACCCCACCCTGAGTGAGCTGTACAGTCCGCCATGTTACAGTCAGAAATGTATTCTTATTAAAGCTACTAAAGTTATTCAATTCAATAGCAATAGTGTTTTTATGCTTTTCTTTTGTTTTTTTAATTCATATTAACAGCAAATGCGATTTCTTTACTTGCCGTTCACATTCACTGTGTTTATGTGAACTTTGTGTGTTTTTGGCATAACCTTGTGTGTATTTGACAGTTTAAGCGCTATAAGACGTGAAAACGTGAGAACTTAGTTTGATACTCACACGCCGCCTGACAGCCAGCTTTCTGTGCGTGTGTGTGTGTGCTCGAAAAATCTTAAGTTTAAACTGATATGGCTTTAAAACACATGCAGATAATAAGCCTTCATAATGATGAAGAACGGCAATGTCACCATTCAGTTCCATCCAGAATCTCTTAAACAAAATGATACAGTCAGAAGTGAGTTAGAAAACCTTCAGAGTTGGACAGTAGTGGCCCCTGATGCAATTTCCTGTGTGTGCAGATCACTCACACACACAACACACACACACACACACACACACACACACAGACAGGCAGAGAGTAGTGATTCGATTCCGAAGAACAATTCGTCACAATGAACCGACTCATAAAAGATTCAGTGGTTCTTTTACGTCATCACGTCAACATTAATGTGTTCCAGTTCAGTTAGTTGCGGGAATGATTCAGTTCAGTTCGTATACAAAACAAACAACAAAAAACATCAAACATCTGACTACGATAGACACAAGAGATAATAGTCAAGATAATAATCAAAAACAAAAAGATGTTTTAGATTTTGCAGAGGATTTGAGGCACAAGTTGTACAGGCTCCGCCCTCTTCTGGAAAGCAGGTTGGGGAGCAGCAGCTCATTTGCATTTAAAGAGACATGCATGAAAACAGCACGTTTTCCCTTCCACTCAAAACTGGGCATTTACAACATGGAATAATAAATAATCGGTGGGGTATTTTGAGCTGAAACATTCTGGAGACACCAGAGACTTATATTACATCTTGTAAAAAGGTCCATAATAGGTCCCAATTTAAGAGAAGTACAATGGAGTGAATCAAAATGGACAATTCTTATTTTTTTTATAGAATATTGCGATATTTGTTACGAATGATTTCTCTGTACACATATTTTCCCCTCCCTCTTGCAACAACATCTCTTCTCTAATAATGACCGACGTGAGGGCGGGACAAACTGTCCCTCACATGACATCACAGCATAATCAAACAGCAATGCTCTAACAATCCAATCAGTTCCTGATGAACCAAATCAAGTCCCTCCATACATTGATCTTGTTTGAGAAGCCAATTCATTCAGATATACGTCACAATAGGAAAGAAAAGACTATCGCAACTTAAGCTGGTTTAGGTGATCTACCAGCCTGGCCAAGCGGGTCTTGAGCTTGTGTAACTGGTCTCCTGATTTAAAAGTACCTGCATAAAACCATCAAAACAAGCTTGGATTGCAGATGATGAAGTTCTTTAGAGGAACCTTGGGAGGAACCAACCATGTCCGACCTTCTCATTTGTACTGGTTAAAGACGTACAGTGGAGTCAGAAAGCTTCTCCATTGTGGAATGGATCTTATTTTGCCATTTTCTAACGAACAGCTACTTTCAGTTAGTCGAGCAGGCATTTCTGTTAGTCAGACCTCCAAAGCTGATGCTATGGGTGGCCATAAATTGTTGCACAGACACCAAATGGAAACTTTGTTTCAGGCTGAAACAAAAGATGTCAGACTTGGTTTAGTTGCCTTTCTTTTGAGATATATAGTCTGCGCGAGAGAAAAGAGCTGGAAAGCTCACCGACTGCTCGCTCCAACCTGTAATAGCTACTTTAAGATCACACACGCAGACATGATATCATATAGCCACACACATCATTTTTATTTCAATATAAATGCAATAATAGCACTCAAATGTCACTGATTGCATTCAAATTGTGTTCATTGTAATGGCAGAAACACACTCGTGCACACACACACACACACATATACACATACAAGACCCAGACACACTTTTTTCCTGCTGATTTGAGTAATTCGGATGAGATGCCAAAGCCTTGGAAAACCAGTTTGGTCTTGACAGAGACGATCCAGAAAAACAACAGGGGATTTCACACGACTGTTGCGATGATATCATTTGATCGCCTAATCGCTTACATCACCGCAGCTGTGCACGCTCAGCAGAGGTCTGGGGGGGGGGTGCGTGTGTGGGTACATAAAATAGAGTTTTAAAATGATATTCGTTTTATTGGAATAACAGAGGAGGTTCTGTTGTACTGAATGATGCACCAGAGACTTGTCCTGGTTTCCAGCTGGCCTTTCGTGACCCACATGCACGTTACTATTTTTTTTTTTTTTCACTTTGCTTTTTTTTCATTGGTTCATTCGAGTTACTCTTTCCACTACTAATGCTGTTTAACAGAGATCATATTCTCCTTGTGTTTCATAAGAAGATATTGAGTGATGACAGAATTTTTGGTCATTAAACGCTATACGTTGACGGCTCTTTACACTTGTTGTCGTGGATGTGCGTTAAGATATTTGAGAGCTGTTGTGACAGTTTGATCTTTTTCGAAGCCTCCAGAACTGAACGCAATATCAAAAAAAAAAATTTAATATCTCAGGCTTTTGTTGTTATAAATCAATATTAATAATACATAAATGAGTAACACTTTACAATAAGGTTCATTAGTTAATGTATTAACTAACATGAACTAACCATGAGCAATACATTTGTTACTGTATTTACTAATCTTAGTTAATGTTAGTTATTTAAAATAAAGTTGTTCATTGTTTGTTCATGTTCGTTCGCAGTGCTTTAACTCATGTTAACAAGATTTTAATAATGTGTTAATAAATGCTGAAATGAACATGAACTAAGTTTAATAAATGCTGCAGTTCGTTATTAGTTCATGTTAACTGATGAACCTTATTGTAAAGTGTTACTCATAAATGAATAAAAAATACTAAATAAATCAATCTCAGAAATTATTTTCTGTGCAATGGCTTCAAAAATATTTCATTACTTACATTTGACCACATTGCCATGATTTAAAAGATGTAAATTAATGTTAAATGAAAGAACATAAAAGATAAATTAACATAATATATTAAATATAAATATAAAATATAATTAAAAATGAACAAATAAGGCAAATTTTTTTACCCATATTTGGTCACTAAATTAACATAAGGAGTAACATGGTGATACTTATACTGTTATTTATATATATGGTTTATTACTGAAGAGACTTCTGTAAACGTTTTTGACTGGTGACGTAAACATATCAAGAGTTAATTTATTGTAATGATTAAAACGTATTGTAAATTAATTTATTTATAGTTTAAAAAGAAAGTTTAAACTGATTCATGGCGTTTCACTTACCAACACAAAAAGGGCAAATAAATCAGCATAATATTCATAGCAAGTTCATAAGGGACATACATACATAGCCATACAGTAAATAATATTTAAACCTACATATTTTAAATGGATAACTAAAACGATCTCACAATTCTGACTTTTTTTCTCTCGCATTTGCGCATTTGCAAATATCTCCCAGTTCGGACTCGCAATTGTGAGTTCTGAGGGGGAAAAAAGTCTCTCATTTATGAGCAAAAAAGACATTAACGAGCATATCTCACAATTCTGTTTTTCCATCTAAGAATTGTGAGATATAAACTCGGATTTGAGAGGGAAAAAAAGTGAGATGGCTTCCACACACTGTCATTTTCTCCACCCGCAAAAATGTCAACACTGTTTACGAACACAAAATTGGTCTATATCTTGCATGTATTAGATGTTTCCTACTCAGGGCATACAGGGAAAGAGCGTGGCAACTTTTCCTCCTCTCTTCCTCCCTTCCCCTGCCAAACAAGCCAAGGGTGCAAAATGCCTTGTTCCTCGCAGCAGTAGCACCGAGGCTTCAGGGGCAAATGGATTATTTGCATCTTGCCGTCATATTCGGCGGTACGAGTGGACGTGGGCTGAGCTAGCAGAAACATTGGCTTAATTTGACCTCTCTTTCTGACGGCCTTGCCTGCCAGGCTATGTCTCCCAAACCTCAGGTTCTGACTTCAGTCAAGTCCGTACATAACTGGACAGAGAGTTATAGCATTTTGGTCAGCTAGCGGAATCTCTCTGTGCGCCTCTTCTGTAATTTGTCAGTAGGGCTGTAGTTACGACCATGCTAATTGCAGAGTGCGACATGGCGCAGTTGAGCCGCTCTGCAGTTTGAATGTCTGGAGACTTCTGGTGTCAGTCCGTCTCATTTACCATTCCACTTCCAACGCCACAGCTAGCTTTCCTTTTTGTCTGTTACGAGGGCCCTTATATTGGCCAGAAGTTAACCGTCATGGCTTTGTAGTCTGTTAAAAGCATCTTATTGTGTTTATTGTTGGGACATGAATTTTTGTTACGCTGCATTCTGTATTGTGACTTGAGGTTTTATTTTCCCACCATCGGAAAGATGATGTTATCTTTAGCAGTTTTTAGACTTGGAGATTAATGCGTGTTCGTGACAGGCTACATTTAAAATCCAGGAACAAAATGATCTACCGCTCAGCCCGACGCTTTGATGAGATGCTCCACAGGACCCAAAGCACCATAACAGAAGAGTGTGTACAATTAATAAAACCTAGTTTAAAAATTATTCGGAATGTACTCTTTATATTCATGGTTTAAATTAAAATTAACAAGCTTTAAAGGAGTCATGAGACATTTTTTTCTTTAATTATAATGTTAGCAAGATTTTTTTACATCCTAATTGATCATTCGGAAAGACCCCTTTAGTTACACATCCCGAAATAGAAATACATCGCGGAGCAAAGAGGACACTGACAACATATGAAACAGTTTCATATTTAATATATCATCATTTTTTAAAAGAAGTTTAAACAATAATCATCTCTATTGCCACTGATCATCTCTTCATACTAGTTCATTTATAGCATCAAATAAACATGAATGAACATCAGAAGGAATGTTGTTTCAAGCGCGGAAAGACGCCAGTACACACATAATTTGTGAAGTTCTAGTTCGACAACGTTAATCTACTGAATAAACTCCCCTGACTGCTTTGTCAGGCAAAATGGCGAATTCGGGACTATGATTGGTCAGATCGCCTGTCAATCAAACTGCAGTATAACGTCAAAAAAAGACAAAATCTGAAACGAGTCTTTTAGGGACACAATAGTTTCAATGAAAGCTGTTTTTGGACTAACAAGGTAATTGTACAATTATATGTCAAAAGATATTCATTTATGCCCCTTTTCACAAGATGTGATATCAGTCTCTGGTGTCTCCAGAATGTGTCTGAGGTTTCAGCTCAAAATCCCACACAGATCATTTATTATAGCTTATCAAATTTGCCCCTATTTGGGTGTGAGCAAAAACACACAGTTTTTGTGTGTGCCCCTTTAAATGCAAACGAGCTGCTGCTCCCGACCCCCTTTCCAGAAAAGTGTGGAGCTTTAACAGCTCGTGCTTCTGTTGGTCAACAACAACAACAAAGCTGGAGAATCTCACGCAGGATGAGGATTATCAGTAACGTGTTCAGCCTTACATTGTTCAAACCGAACACTGATGGAGAAACTAAAAGTTACAACTTTTAGAATGAAATTGGATGTTTCTGAATGGTTGGTGGATAAATTAATGTAGTTGCTGTGGAGTTGATCATCTCATCTCTAGCATGTGTCGTCATGTTAATCTTTTGTGCAAATCCAGTGTTGAATTGACCCTCGTTTATGAAGTAGTCCGGCTTAAAGTGACAGCATGGCAACAACACTCTACTACAACTCTTCCTCTTCTCTAAAGCAGCCCAACACGGCCCCACCCCCTTTTTTGTGTGTCTCGGGGGAGGGGTTTATGTCAATTTTAGGGTTTGTGATGCCACTAACCCGGGAAGAGGATCGTTGTAGTCCCTACCAGCCGTTTGTTGTAGTCCTTAAAAAGTGATTTCTGTAAAAGAAAAAAGAAAATATCTCCCTTTGCATTGAACTTTGCGCGTCGTAACTTTGCAGATGTTGTTTAAGCTCAAACAGCAACATTATACACTAACTAAAGTTAAAAAAACAATGTCATGTGATCTAACTACCAAATTAAAAATTAGTAACATTTCAGAGGAATTGATCAAAAATGTATTAAAATATCATTTTAAGGAAAAATGTGTGTTTGTGTGAATTTCTATTTCTCGTTTTATGTTACTATGCATGTCGGCTGCACCACATCACAATGATTTGGCAGATAATGTACAGTTTTAAGAGTTTTATTAAAACATCTTTTAATAATGCCAAACATTAATTTAAATCATTTAATGAGGCATTTTTGAATTATAATATGAGGAAAGTTGTTCCACCATCGCATTCGACTTTAAATTATAATTCATTTTAATACAGATATTCAAAACTTGATCATCATAGAAAATGTGTATTCAAGATACAGTGTTTATGAATTGCATTTCGAACTTGTTTTTGAATAAATGAGTAGATAATCGACCCGCTAACATCACAGAAACGACGCGCTTTTAAAATGTGAGCTACAAACTAGCCTATGAGACTTGTACAGGTAAAAATAATCGGTGCTTTCCACTATTCAAGAGCTTGTCTCCTTTGAGCCGCCACATTCTTTATCCCTTTTTCAGGGGAAGAGAGAAAGACCCCCTCCCGTATATTGGTAATGGGACTGTCATGCAGAAAGACTCCATTGTGTGGGCCAGGATCCTGTTTCTCCCTAGGCCTGTAATTAAGAAGGGATTGCTTGAACAGGGATATTTAGGTGGTTGAATATAGGGTAGGGATTGCTTAGGCCGCTGGGTAAACTGTCTACACTTGCATAGCTGGACTCACCCCATCCCTACGGCCTTCAAACGATATATGCATGTGTATATTAGCGTCTGTCACAATGTGTATGCAGAGAAAGAGAGAAGGTAGCCTTTGTTAAACTGTGTGTCATCTCTATGAACTCACAGCTCAAGTTTGCTTTTCAGCGGTTACCTAGGTGATCCCTAAAAAGTGAGCTCATTTGAAGGGAGGGAAACAATAAAAGAGAGGTGAAAAGAAACACTTTGCGCCAGAACTGTGATGTTAACAGTGTGTTCTCATCTTAGGGTAAATGACAGTCTTGGATCACCAAGATTTTGGCCTTTTTTTTTTATTCGAATGTCTAGTGGAATTAAACTCCAGCACAAAACATCACGGTTCGGTGCATACAGTCGGTCACAGGCCATTCCCACACCAATCCAGAAGGGGGCGTGTGTGGTAATGCAATGCTGTTTGCTAAATACCACAACAGGAAAAGAGGAGACAATCATGAAGGCACCTCACGAAACTGACAGACTTCTGAGGCAGCGTAAACGAATATTTAATTACTACACTCGCGAGAAATGACATCGAAAGTGGAAAATGTTGGTCGAAAATGTACATTTACACACAAACTTTCGGACGCCGTCTTTAATTTTCACGCTCAACTGTGACAGAATGGAACGCACGGGGATTGTGGGATATTAAAGACACACTATGCTGCCTTCAAAAATCAATAATATGAAGGTATCTCAGGAAACAGGATGTGAAGCTAACATTGGATTGCCTTCCTACCTTGTGTCCTCTGAAGGCAGCATTTTCCAGTTTTCGGACGCGGCCATGGAAAAGTTATGGGAGGTGCGGATCATTTTGCTGACTTTGAATCTCGTTCATTAAAATGAACGAATCTTTTTTTCAATTTGTTTCATTTCAAAATATGATTAAAATGTTACGTTAATAGCCAAATTCCCCAAATTTGCGACCTTGATCACATTTCACATTCGAAAAAACTATTAATGCAACCAAGGCCAAAATGAGTGTTTTCTGGTTAAAAAAATAACAAAATAATTGTGACTGTAATATCTCACTGTTATTTTTAGAATTTCACCTTTATTTCTCATAATTGTGACTTGATTATTGCAAATCTCTTGTATTTGGCATCTTAATTTCTTGTAAATACCACTTTGTATATCACAATATTACTTTATATATTAATACAGTGCCTTTATTTCTCATAATTGTACCTCTGCATCTCACAATAGACGTTATATCGCAGTTGCGCAACTATTAACAACTGAAAAAATTTGTTTCTAATTGCAACTTCATTTCTCATTAATGCAACGTTTTTTCTTATTTTAAATTTTATTTCACATTCACCTTTTTATTTTTTACCCTGAGGTCAGAAACAGGCTTCCATGCAGATCAAATTTACGACAGACTTGCTAAAATCCAGAACATGGAAAAGCTAGGAATACACAGTAAAATCCCTAGAGTTAAATCAACTCTGCTCAGATAACATTTGGTCCCTCTCTAAATAGTGTTAAAGTAACACTCTTCAGAGATTGAATGTCTTTTATCTTCATTTGATTGTGGCTGAGGTCAGTTGGAGTTCTTGTGTTTCTCTATTCTTTAGTGATTCTGCTTGTTAACAGCAGGTGTTCATCATTAATGTTCAATCATCGCTTAATTATCTCATTAACTTTAACTCTGCTTCAGTGTTACTTTAACACTATTTAGAGAGGGACCAAATGTTATCTGAGCAGAGTTGATTGAACTTTGGGT
The DNA here is from genome assembly GCA_037194245.1 of Opsariichthys bidens. NCBI lineage: Eukaryota > Metazoa > Chordata > Actinopteri > Cypriniformes > Xenocyprididae > Opsariichthys > Opsariichthys bidens. Next base: position 4,530,826 of record CM074286.1, on the reverse strand, counting down.
TTTTTACTGTGTATCAGGGAGTTTGAAAAAAAAAAAAGCACTCCTTCAGTGCAATCTCTTTAAAATCCATTTTTCTTTTTAAATATTTATCCAACGATCAAGAACGACTGCTCGTCATGTAAAGGTCATTGCGATTAATTAATCAAAAGGTGTGGAAATTAACCCTGGAAATGAAGCGTTGGAATTATTTATTATCTGTTGGTAGATTTCGGAATTGATACAAGGACGATTATAAGCCTGTGTCTGTTTTGGGAAAAACGTAATCGTTCTGGCCTGTAAATTGGTCAGCACTATTAAGTCTTTGGTTTGGACGGTCTTGTTCTTTCACTCTTTTTTGCACTGTAACACAGTGGTTAATCCCCCCCCCCCCCCCCCCCCAATGGGTCCAAGGTCCCATTCCAGGCAAACCTGTTAACCCTGTCCTCTATTTGCCTTGTGTTCCTGTAAATGTTCATTGTGTCCTCTGACAAATTTCCATCCCTGTCTGTTACCTGCAGGTTGGCAGACTGGCACACGGGCACAGATGGCAGAGGTGATGGAGGGTGTAGCCGCGGCAGCAGTGGCCAACACCAGTGTGGACTGGCAGAAGAGATGCATCGCTCTGGAGACGCAGCTCATGAGGTTTCGTCTGCAAGCGGGAAATATCCGCCACCTACTCGCCGAGAGGGTAAAAGAGGGGTATTATGGGTAACACAGGGTCTACAAAATCGCCCACTGCATTCCAGTTACACATATGATGTGTTTATTTTCTATACATTTTGCACAGCTTATGTTTACATAAATTCATCCAGCCAAAACAAATATCAATCCCCTCGAGTTAGATGGTAACAAAGCCATATTCTTTGAAAAATAAACATCTCTCTATTGTAGCCTAAATAGCAGATAATGTAGTAAACATGGTACATATGGTTTGCTGCTGTGTTGCGTCTTATGACTTGCACATGAAGCCTGTTTCCTGTCTCAGCATCCCTGTCCACTAGCAGGAAAGGACCAAAAAGTAACATTACACTAACTTTTAATTGGACAGTACTGTCATTTTTTGTTATTACCATGTTACCTGAACACTGTAATCAATCATTAGCATCTGATTGATCGCTGTACCATGGTACCGCCACAGTAATTATTTGTAAGGGTGATATTAGCTAATTCTATTTCTCATTTACTTCTTTTAAAAAGCCTCAGTCGCAGTTGAAAAAGTTGCTTCGTTTCTCCTCGGCTCTTTCCTTCTCCCTCCTCGTCTACAGTTTGGTCATGCTGCATTGACCTCAGTGTTTCGTCTTGCAAGAAAAGGTTAACTGTCAAACTTGGCAGGCGGCCCTGCAGGGAAAAACCACTGACTCGTGTGAATGCTTGAGTGGATATACAGGTGTGTGTGTGTGTGTGTGTGTGTTGGTGTGATAGGTGAGGGAAGGATTCCTTTATGAACTACCAGATTAGCACAAGTAACTGTATTTTTACCGTTTTTAAAGAAAGTGGTGTTTCTTGCCTATGGCCTCATTGTTTGGGTGTTGTGGGTGGTTGCCAGGGCATTGCTATGCGGCTGTTATAGTGTTTCTAGATTGTTACTTACTGGCAAAATTAAGAGTCAAGGTTCTATGATATTGTGTTTCATATCTATGAGATTTTATTTGCCTGTTTTATTGTTATTGTGAGGGAATTAATTGTTCCTATTGGAATTAACTGAAAACACCATTATGAATGCCATGTGCATTTTACTTTTGCTTTTGAATTAGTGCCAATTCGGGGGTGGGTTCATCCCATAGTGCAGTGCAAGTCCATAATATGCATGCCAGGAGTGTAACGGTACACAAACATGACGATTAAGTAAATTAAGTAGGGAATAGTTCATTTCTCGTGCTGTCGACACTAAATGACTTGCCTGAGGTAAATATAATGCTATGTGAGATATTATTTATCCATATCTTTCCGCAGTTGAAACACTGGTTTAAAATACCGATCGATTGTCTCTTCTTCTTCTGAGCTTTTTACTGGTAGCAAACAGCATTGCATTACCGCGCGCACCCCCTTCTGGATTGGAGTGTGGATCGCTTGTGACTGACTGTATTCACCGAACCGTGACATTCGGATAGTTCGTTTCGGGACAAATACATGTACCGTTACACCCTTCAGTCATACTATTTCTGCACAAAATTGGGCATAGTTTATGCTTTTTCTGTTTTGTTTTGTTTTTTGCCCATAGGGCTGGGCGATAGGATCAAAATCTTATATCACGATATGAGTAATTTTATATCGCGATATAGTCATTTTTGCTTTAAATAAAATTTTTCTAGCAAATTTTTTACTTATAACTTAAAAATTAATACTAATAATACTAGCCTAAAAAACTTGAATTAGTGCCAATTCGGGGGTGGCAATTGACCCTTCGCAAAGACCCGCCCCCTTTAGTTACTGTTGCTATGCCCGACAACCCACGCGCTCTCACGCCACACATCATGTTCTCACGCAGTAAAAAATACATCGCAGAGCACAGAGGACACTGACAACGTATGAAACAGTTTCATATTTTTAAATATTGTAATTTTTTAAAGAAGTTTAAGCAGTAAATAGCGTATAGTGTCTCTTCAATGTGTCGTGACGGATTCAAGCGGCTCGTGAAGCGATCATCTCTTCATACTAGTTCATTTATAGCATCAAATAAACATGAATGAACATCAGAAGGAATGTTGTTTCGAGTGAGGACACACAATATTTCAAGTTCACCAAGTTCAAGTTCATCGCCTGTCAATCAAACTATTTGCGAAGGGTCAATTGCTTGAATGTTGGGTTTATTAAAATGAATGGAAAACACATTAACTATAAAAACACAACTAATCCTTTGCAGGTTGTCATTCGCATTGGGTTTAAATCGAAAGACACTCGCATTTTCCCTCATTCCACTGCCTGCGTCTCGCATTTTTCAAAGCAAAAAACACGTTCTGTGTGATCGAGCCCTAAGAAAGCATTGCAGTCAGGCACATTTCGGAACGCAACAACACACAAAAATTGAACTTACATAGCTAGACGCATCTGCATTCATGCGCTTGTCTAAAGTATGTTTTGGTCCTCACGATTATGAGTTTCTTAATCTTAAACTGCCATGATGGTAGATGACCTGAAAGAGGAAACTTACTGTAAGAGAAGACATTGAGCTGAGCACGCAACACAACTGCTTGTCCAGGCCCTGGTCATTTCAAGGCTTGATTACTGCAATGCTCTTCTGGCTGGTCTGCCGTCAAGTGCAATCAAACCTCTTCAAATGATCCAGAACGCTGCTGCTCGTCTCGTCTTCAACGAGCCTAAGAGAGCCCACGTCACGCCCCTCTTCATCTCCCTGCACTGGCTACCCCTCGCTGCTCGCATCAAGTTCAAAGCGCTGATGCTTGCTTACAGATCCACCACAGGCTCCGCACCTTCCTACCTCCACACACTGCTACAACGCTACGTCCCCACCAGAAGCCTGCGATCACTAAAGGAGCGAAGGCTTGTGGTACCGTCACAGAGAGGCACAAAATCACTCTCCAGAACATTCTCCTTCACTGCTCCCTGCTGGTGGAATGATCTCCCTACTTTCATCAGGAACGCAGAATCCCTGGCAATATTCAAGAGACAGCTGAAAACTCACCTCTTTCGTGAACACTTGATCCCCTCATAAAAAAAAAACCCTTTCCTTCCCTTTTTCCCTTCCTACTCTAGCTTATGGTACTGAGCAATGTATGAAACTTGTATTGTGAGCACTTCCTGTGCTATTTGCCAATTCATGAAGAATCGCGTGTTTGTTTTCCTCACTTGTAAGTCGCTTTGGATAAAAGCGTCTGCTAAATGACTAAATGTAAATGTAAAATGCTTTAGCGCCCCTTGTGGCAACACTGAGAATGCAAAGCATACATGCTCGTTGTGAATTGTAGTCAGACACATTTCGGAGGGAGCTAACATAGCTAGAAGCATCTGTGTTCACACGCTTGAGTGTGCGTTTCAGGCCTTACGGTTAGAGGTTTTGTGCTATATTAAATATCAAAGCTTTTTCAGCCATAAAAAACATTTACTGAAGAATCAGAACACCTTCTAACCATTTTACATGCATAACTTTGTCTCAATAAACACAATGGGGATTTCACATCTCATGGAGGCGCATATAAACAATATTTTAGATTGGTCTGTAGACCATATGTGTACTTGCTCTTCTTGATGTTAATTCTTTCCAAAAACAACATAAATGTTGTTTTTCTTTTTGGTCTAAGAGGTAGGTCTGTTGTTGTGTTTTTTTTCTATCTGTGGTGGGGCCATTAGGGTGTTTACTGTCCAAACACGCAGACCACAGGGACATTAAGTCTTGGACGCCTCCCAAATGTCCTCCATTAGGTTTCTTCCCACTCTGGTCATCGTCTCTAACAGCCTTTCGCTCACCCTGACCTCCACGCTCTCCTGCTCTCCCGTTCTTTCCAAACTCTCTCTCTCTCGCTGGATATCGGGGCTCAGTGTCTCATGGGTTGAAGCTTATTTCGATGAAGCAAAAGAAAGTTTGCTGCTGGTGCCCGTTTAGAAAGATTCATATGCTTCTCATCTGCTTCTTTGGGCGGCGTTACGAGCGTTTTACACATTGACCCACTTTGCAAAGGAAAAGTTTGACACAGAATTGTGTGAAGGGTGTGATCTCTCATTCTGGCGTGAGGGAATACATTTTCCACTTTGTTCACATACATGCCCTATAGTTGTGAAAGTTCATCCCATAGTGCAGCGCAAGTCCATAATATGCATGCCAGGAGTGTAACGGTACACAAACATGACGATTAAGTAAATTAAGTAGGGAATAGTTCATTTCTCATGCTGTCGACACTAAATGACTTGCCTGAGGTAAATATAATGCTATGTGAGATATTATTTATCCATATCTTTCCGCAGTTGAAACACTGATTGTCTCTTCTTCTTCTGCGCTTTTTACTGGTAGCAAACAGCATTGCATTACCGCGCGCACCCCCTACTGGATTGGAGTGTGGATCGCTTGTGACTGACTGTATTCACCGAACCGTGACATTCGGATAGTTCGTTTCGGGACAAATACATGTACCGTTACACCCTTCAGTCATACTATTTCTGCACAAAATTGGGCATAGTTTATGCTTTTTCTGTTTTGTTTTGTTTTTTGCCCATAGGGCTGGGCGACAGGATCAAAATCTTATATCACGATATAGTAATTTTTGCTTTAAATAAAATTTTTATAGCAAAATTTTTTACTTATAGCTTAAAAATTAATACTAATAATACTAGCCTAAAAAACTCCCAAGCTCACTGAAGACAAGTAAACATTGGTAAACAAAGAGCAAAGAAAACAAATACAGTTTGATTGACAGGAGATCTGACCAATCATAACCCCGAATCCGTCATTTTTGTCCGACAAGACAAAGCAGTCAGGGGAGTTAGTAGATTAACGTTGGTGAACTTGAAACGACATTCCTTCTGATGTTCATTCATGTTTATTTGATGCTATAAATGAACGAGTATGAAGAGATGATCGCTTCACGAGGAGCTACAGCGATCTGTCGCTAGACGCTATTTATTGATTAAACCTCTTTAAAAAATTACGATATATTAAATATGAAACTGAAAATCATTTTCCTCTTTGCTCCGGGATGTATTTTTCACTGCGTGAGAACATGATGTGTGGCGTGAGAGCGCACGGCTTGTTGGACAAAGCAACAGTAACTAAAGGGGGCGGGGCTTTGCGCTTCAAACTTTGAGCTTCATTGGTTTAAAACCACTTGTTTTTAAACCCCAATGCATAAAAACTCATGCAAACTATACGTTTTTGTGAACGCGCAGCATAGCAACCTCACGTGAGTGTAACCGCGACAGTCCAAAATCTATATCAGCTGACAAATTTCTACCGACTACCAGTACTTATTGTGCTTAATAATACTTTAACATCGAGCACATCCCTAATTCTGAGAGAGACTTATTTCTCTGCGCGCACTTTGGCAGTGTTCCAAAAAGTTCCAGTGTACTTGCCAAAATTGAGAGTTTACAACAGCGCACAGCCGCTCAGATGTACAGCAGTTGTAAGATGTACTTAATTTCTGATTGGGTTGATTTAACTTCTCATAGACATCATACTTTCCTTATGTGAATGCTGCATGTGTTTGCATTTAGAAGGAGAAAGTAAATGTAGAAGATTTAGTACGTTGGTCCCTGTGTTGGGTTTGGCCTAGTTCTGCACAACTGTCTTGTTTCTAATGAACTGCCAGACAGAAGTATTAGCCTGCTATGCTTTTATAATAATGCTATCTCTCGCTCTCTCAAACTCAACCTTTCTCCATAAAAACATCATCCCGCTTCATTAATCTTTATCTTCTTGCATGCTGTAGTTCTCTATTTAATTATTGAGCTGTTCGTTGTTTCAGACTTTAAGTGTCTGTATCTAATGATTACATTTTTGCACAGTATTTTGATGTTTCTTTAACACTAAAAGAGGTTGATGAAACGTGGTTTTACTGTAAAGAAAAAGGCTATGTTTTAGTAAGAGTCTTGATCATGGCAGATGGATGCTATGCTGGTGATTTCCAGAGTCATTAATGCATAGTTCACATTCTCTGCTTCGGTGTAGTCAACTGCTTAAGAATTGCATGATATAAAGCTGCAAATTACGAGATTTAATATCACAATCTCTTTTTTTTTCATCGCAATTGTGAGTTTACATCATGCAATTCTGAGAAAAAAAGTCAGAATTGAGAGATAAAGTCACAATTACCTTTTTTTACCAATTACCAAGTTCCCATACACTGTAATGAATTGCTGTAAAAATTACAGCAATATTTTACAGCAGATGGCTGTATCCTTAATAATACAGCATATTGCTGTAAACTGCAATGCATTCTGGGGGGCGTGGCGGTTTGACTCAAAATTACAGGATATTACTGTATATTTCAAGCATAAAGAGGCATTGTAGGATTTTCAACGGTTGAGATTCTGGTAGCAGCAAGAGAGAGAGTTGTCTACAACTGTGGTAAGTGACTTATTTAATAAAAAAAATACAGCAAATTAAAAAAAAAAATTGTTAATCAAAGAATACAGTAAAATTCTGTAAATTAAATTATAGTAATGGTACTATAAAAATTACAGTAACTGGCTGGCAACCCTGCTGCCAGTATTATACTGTAAAATTTACAGGTCATTTTTAACAGTGTACTTTGTGAAGCCTGTATTGCTTTGTGACACTTGAATTTGCCACATTAATGTCAGATTAAAGTCCGGTTGAAATTAACAGTTCATTGGCAGACGCTATTAGGATGAGAGGACTTTCTTATTCTAAAGAGCAATTTATTGGACAACTTTGTCCATTTTTTTTTTTTTTTTAGGAATACACCAACACAGATATTAATGTTTTCATTTCATGCTGCCTTTAAAGGAAAACTTCAGACACTTTTCTTAATGCCAGTTGAGTCCAACAGTTAAAGTGGTACTTAAACGCTGTCAAAATGGGCTCTCAGTAAAACTTAGTTGCCTGTACAGCAGAAAAAAAGGTGTGAAATTGGTGCAACCCGACTAGAGAAAACAGACAAAAAAAAAGCTGATAGATTTTTAACACCCATAATGCACTGCGCATACTGCCGTCCAAGGCCACTCCCGCCAGTCTGCTATGAAACGCGACCGAGGAGGAAACCTTATTTTTGCATTTTACTATAGCAACTGCATAATAACAGTTGTTAAATTGTTCACATACCTGGTTGTCCGATGCCTGAGCAGCTGCCCTGCCACCACCTGTTTAACCTGTGGCCTGTTATAACCATCAGTTATCAGCCTTCAGGATGATACGTTGTCTTTAAGGCCCCAATATACTCACGGCGAATTTCTTTCGTTGCTTAGGGGTAAAACAAAGTTCGAAATACATGACCAGCGGTATACCGGATTATGAACATCCAACACCGCCCACACTGCGTTTAGATGAATCTATAGATGTGTGCGCTTTCCTCTCAATAACTAAATAAACAACAAAATTGATCAAACAGCGTGCATTTTTAATAAAGCAAGAAAAGCATCCGATTATAGAAATGTGGATATGTTTGCACAAGCTCTGCAATTCAGCACTCCAGTAAAGACACGTCACGTTTATTTATATAGCATTTTAAACAAAAGACAGCTTAAAATCAAGATGCTTTACCATATAAAACATGAAAATCAGTGTCTTGTTTCATCAGAAGTACAACTGTAAAGCATTGGATAAACTTGATAAGCCACAACTGTTAAAGTCCCACTGAAGTGCCTTGAAACGCGCAGCATTATTTAATGTGTTGATGTAATTTCCACTAAAACAGGAAGACGGGGTGGGACATTTCAAAAAGCTCCTCCCCTTTTTTCGTTTATATCGCAGCTTGGCCAGTTGAGCTCGGTAGCCACAGTTTCCTATTAATGTAACCGTTTCTCCTCCTAATCTCCTTTTTGTCGTTTTAAATACGGAATTCAAACGGGTCTGATACGTTTTGTGGTCTTCGCCGACTCGATCCGCTCTGTGCTGTCGGGTCCTGGGCCGGAGCAGACTGTGTGCATGTTGCTGCGGTTCACGTGAATCCAGACTTCAATGGAAATCATATTTACGCTGTCTGAATTGTTTCCTATCCCCTATACAGAACAAGTGATCGATTTCAGCCACAGCTTCAGAGTCTATTTATAATGGGCGGGACGCTTTAGATTCTAGAGAGAGGATTTGATTGGACAGAGAATCTGATGAGAAGATGAAGTGCAGGGTGATGTCATCAAAATCCATACTGGCGGAAATGAGAGACTGGAAGCTTTTAATGCTTATATCTTCTAAATGCGAATTTTGTCATTGTTTTGGAGCACACAAGCTTATAGATAACAGTAAGACTAATATTTTCATACTAAAATCTTAAATATTGATTTCATGGGAACTTCAAGTATGCATAATTCGTTAGGATGAAGTATCGAGAAGAACTTTACTACTATAGTTACCAATATTTAATGACCCAAACTCTTTTTTTTTTTTTTTTTGGTTACAGTTTGTGGCTAAATTAAACTTGAATTTTTCAAGTTTTTTCAAAAAAAAAAAAAAAAAAAAAAAAATCCCATCCATCACTACGTTCTACAAATTCCCAGTGGACAAAACCTCAGGAAAACAGGTTGCAAAAATGAAAAAAAAAAAAAAAAAAAAAAAAAATATAAATATATATATATATATATATATTTTTTTTTTTTTTTTTTTTTTTTTTTTTTAGCCACGCAACTTAACCAATTCTAATGTAAAGTGTTTTTTGTTTGGTTTTTAATTAACAATTGAACAGTTTTTGTCTGTTTTTTTCTGATCAACTAAACAGTCTCAACTCTCACAACCTAATTTTTATTTGTCTTCTGAGTAAGTTCGATGCTGGAATTGCATCTGTTCGTGTCATTGAGATGTTTCTATTATCTCTGTTGAGGCCCGGTATAGCTCCTCACTCTCCACTCACCACCAGTAAACTTTACGACATAGTTGTTGAATAGCTCTTAATGCCCAGTGAATCATTGCTGAGTGGGTAAGGCTAACCTGAGGTCAGCGCTGAGCTTGGGTGAGTGGACACTATTCCCATAGCAATGCGGATTGTTGAAGTGTCAGCGAAAGCATGTCCTTGTTCATATTTGTCACTTGTGTCGGCTATTCAGTTCTGTACATTTGGCGACCCTGAGGTGAAGAGTCACACCTCCACACAATGACCCCACAGGCTGCTCTTCTGGCCCCGACACTCAGAGAATGCTCGCACAGAGCGGGTGCCTCCTGGGAATCCCTGGACTTTTGGCTTGAGGAGCGAGAAAGGGTGGAAAGAACAAAGAAGCTTGAACAAAAGGAGTGCTCTGTCATACAGTGGGAATTCATTAGTATACTTATCCTCCTTTTTACTGGGTCAGTGAGCTCATGAAACAGAGCACGTCATGGCCAGGAACTCTGTTTGTGTGAGTTCTTACGAGCTTTTGCTTATCTATTTGCAGGATATCTACGCGAGAAGATATAATCCATGCAGAGATTAGCAGAGATTAGATTTTTCCCTTTCACCTCTCAGTTTTAGTTGAAAGTTAGAGGTCGCACACTTGCGTGAGCAGAAAAGATTGTTTTATTGAATTTTCACAATAGGAGCAAAAGCACAAAAATGTGTTTTTTTGATATAATATTAATGTTGATGAATCCAGGTTATTCTAAATTGAGAAGCGTGTACCTGCAGTTAATAATTTGCGTAATGCACACCCAAACGTATCCATATAAAAAGATTTGCACACAGACCATTTGTCACTCTCTGCATATGCATTACTACGTTATCTAAACATGCAGTTTATATGTGGCTTCATTTGAATTTCTAGATTTAAAAACAAAACAAAAAAAAAAAACCTATCCTTCCCTTTCCCCTTCCTACTCTAGCTTTTGGTACTGAGCAATGTATGAAACTTGTATTGTGAGCACTTCCTGTGTTATTTGCCAATTCATGAAGAATCGCTTGTTTGTTTTCCTCACTTGTAAGTCGCTTTGGATAAAAGCGTCTGCTAAATGACTAAATGTAAATTCAAGTGCAAACTTTTTGCGTCACATTAAAGGGATAGTTCACCAAGCATTTTGTACATGACTTTATTCTTTCAGCCAAAAAAAGAGTTATAAAAAAAATATTCTGGCTCTTCCAAGCTTTATAATGGGAGTGAATGGTAACTGAGATTTTGAAGCCCAAAAAAGCACATCAATCCATCATAAAAGTAATCCATACGGCTCCTGGGGGTGAATAAAGGCCTTCTGAAACCAAGAGATGCTTTTTTTGTAAGAAAAATGTCCATAATTATAACTTTCTAAATTGTAATCACTAGCTTCCGCTAACGTCTGTCCACGTGTCCATGAGAGAGTCGAGTTCCGGTGTAGGACGTAGGATGTAGGAGTAGCGTAAGCTTAGGTGAGAGTAGACTCCTCTCACGGCTCAAACAAATAGAGTTGGGCAACAAACTCAAGCTCATCTGACATTCATTCATTCATTCATTCATTTTCTGCCGCTTATCCGGGGTCTAAGCAGAGATTCCCAGACTTCCCTCTCCCCAGACACTTCCTCCAGCTCTTCCGGGGGGACACCGAGGCGTTCCCTGGCCAGCCGAGAGACATAAATCTCTCCAGCGTGTCCTAGGTCTTCCCCGGGGCCTTCTCCCGGTGGGACATGCCCGGAACACCTCCCTAGGAAGGCGTCCAGGAGGCATCTGAAACAGATGCCCGAGCCACCTCAGCTGACTCCTCTCGATGTGAAGGAGCAACGGATCTACTTTGAGCTCCTCCCGAGTGACCGAGCTCCTCACCCTATCTCTAAGGGAGCGCCCTGCCACCCTGCGGAGAAAGCTCATTTCGGCCGCCTGTATCCGGGATCTCATTCTTTCGGTCATGACCCAAAGCTCATGACCATAGCTGAGAGTAGGAACGTAGATTGACCGGTAAATCGAGAGCTTCACCTTGCAGCTCAGCTCCTTCTTCACCACGACAGACCGGTACATCGACCGCATTACTGCAGAAGCTGCACCGATCCGTCTGTCCACCTCACGCTCCTTCCTTCCCTCACTCGTGAACAAAACCCCAAGAAACTTGAACTCCTCCACTTGAGGCAGGAGCTCTCCACCAACCTGAAGAGGACAAGCCACCCTTTTCCGACTGAGAACCATGGTTCTGACATCTGTCCTCTGACATTTCTCTTTAAAAATTCTCATTTTAGACTTCTAATTCGTGACCTGTGTTTTGTTTTGCTTCTGCGCTTGCACGTTCGTGAATGCGTCATTTGTTTGGTCAAAGTTCAGTCTTCCGCCGGAACTTAACTCGCCAGTGATTCTAGTTTATAAAGTTATAATTATGGATATTTTTCTTACAAAAAATGGTATTGCTTCGCTTAAGAAGGCCTTTATTAACCCCCTGGAGCCGTATGGGTTACTTTTATGATGAATGGATGCGCTTTTTTAGGCTTCAAAATTTCAGTTACCATTCACTCCCATTATAAAAGCTTGGAAGAGCCAGGATATTTTTTTAATATAACTCTGTTTGTGTTTGGCTGAGAGAAGAAAGACATATACACCTAGGATGGCTTGAGAGCGAATAACTTATGGGATAATTTTCATTTTTGGGTGTACTATCTCTTTAAGCTTCACTATGGCCATATATAGACTGCAGGTCTTGATGCCCAATTCAGCTTTTTTGACAACCAGCTTATATCTTCTTTTAAAAGTGATTTTGAATATATTCATATTTCCATATTTGAAATCTGCATTTACACTATACACTTGTCAAAACAACCCAAGGTAGACATACTGACCCGGAAAAGTTGACCCTTCGCTAAGACTTTAGTTACGGTTCCTTTGTCCGACAAGCCAATGCCACTCTCTCGCCACACATCATGTTCTCATGCAGTGAAAAATACATTCCAGAGCAAAGAGGACACTGACAACGTGTTAATAGACAAGACAGAGCAGGTTACTTTTGATATGAAACAGTTTGAAATGTCAAATATTGTAATTTTTTAAAGAAGTTTAATCAATAAATAGCATCTAGTGTGTCTTTAATGTGTCGCGACAGATCGCTGTAGCTCCTCGTGAAGCGATCGTCTCTTCATACTAGTTCATTTATAGCATCAAATAAACATGAATGAACATCAGAAGGAATGTTGTTTCAAGTGAGGACACACAATTTATCAAGTTCAACTTCACCAACGTTAATCTACTAACTCCCCTGACTGCTTTGACTGACAAAATAGCGGATTCGGGGTTATGATTGGTCAGATCGCCTGTCAATCAAACTGCCAGCGAAGGGTCAATTGGACGCAGACCAAATGATAAAGTTCAGTAAAACATTGGTCTCATGAGGCAGAGAAAAAAGAGGAGAGCCCTTGTTGCAGCATGAGCTTTGAAGAGTCATGTGATAACGGTTGGTGTCAACCTGAGTTGATGTCATTCGTCACTGTCTTGATGTATCTGATCTGTCTCTTTCCATGGCAGACGCAAATGCATGTATCCGTATCATATCAATTAGTATACAAATAAAATCGAATACAAAGCATTTCAAAACTAAACAAAATAGATACACTCAACAAGGGATACATCACTGTGATGCTCAGAAGGACTTTCAGTTTGCGCAGGAACATTCTCTGGTGCAGGAATTTTGATACACATGTGGAGAATGTAGGAGTGGGTGGCTTGCTTACTAGGATGTGCCCTAATCTTTTCCCTGTGCTGTCAGACCGTCATGGTGGTCTTGTTGATGACAAGTGGTTTGTGGCATAAGCGTGCTCAAACTCGCAGCAGTACAACATGCCCTCATGCCCTTAGTGCCGGATTAAAATCATTTAAGCATGACAGGTAGCGACACTCGAAGTCAGATATACAGTAGATTATACAATAGTTTATATAGCCAGCACACACTCGAGAACGACCCATGATTCAGTCTGTTTCTCTCTATAGATGCAGGAGTTGGAACAGAGAGTGATCGAGGCTGACCAGCGGGCAGAGAACGCTGAAAAACAGGTACTGGACCGCCGTTTTCTTATTTTTCGTGGAGTCCTATTTTGCCAGATTATTTTTAAACGGCATGTTTCATTATCATTGCATAATCTCATTGAGTGTGTCACATAATAAATAAATCACACATTGACGTGAAAAGCCAAAACAAAACTCAAATATTTTCTTATTCAAACACAATGTGTTCGTGTTGAGAGTTACAATGTTGAAGGTACGATAAGCAAATATTGGTAACGCTAATAAGGTTCATTCGTTAACATGAACTAATAATGTACTGCACTTCTACAGCATTTATTAATCTTTGTTAATGTTAATTTCAACATTTACTAACACTTTATTAAAATCTTGTTAACTAACATGATCAAACAATGAACAAAGATTAGTAAATACAGTAACAAATGTATTGTTCATGTTAGTTAATACATAATCTATTCATGTTAGTTAATAATTAATATTATCACGCCGCAGTCAATTTTTTTGTACAATGCATTTTAGAAAACTAAAAACTACATAGACAATAAAAAAACTTTTTTAAATAGATTTAAATGATTAATTTTAGTTTTTACTTCAGGATCCTTTTACTTATGTTATAGTTAATTATAAGTAATACATCATGGGAGCACAAATGGCACTCTTTCTTTTTTTAATTAAAATAACAATGATATTGTAATCACAGTAGTGGACAGAAGTGACGCCCCGCCTAGGAAAATTGACATCTTCACACTTTATTCAAATATTAATAAAAAGATTTTGTAAGTATATCGTGTCAATTGTTTTATTTGTGACAACGCAATGAAACATGCCATATTGTTCGGACATCATTTCTTTCATACAAAGAAATGATCAACCCATGTTGGAGTCTCAGAGTGCTTTTTCCTGTGACTTTGTTTTTTATGGTTTTTTTTGTTTTGTTTTGCAGAGTAAAATAAAAACTGTAACTGTAGTTTGCCTTTTTTTGCCAAATAATTTGATATATATATATATAATTATTAAAAAACATAGAAAAACAAAGTCACAGGAAAAAGCACACCTAGACTACAACATGGGTTGATCATTTCTTTGTATCACAGAAATTATGTCTGAACAATATATATATATATACAGTTGTGTTCAAAATTATTCAACCCCCACTGAAATTGATTGTTTTGGCCGGTTTGACATTGATTTTGATCATTCGGTCATCCTGCTTACAATTAAATCAAAGAGGCACGTGTAGGTCAGACAAATATAACATAACATTTATAATGAAATAACCACAAATGTCTTTTCTCTGCTCACATCATTATCAGTTTTATTCAACCCCAAGTGACATTCAATCTTAATACTTAGTACAACATCCTTTTACAGTTATAACAGCTTTTAAACGTGAAGCATAGCTTGACACAAGTGTCTTGCAGCGAGCTACGGGTATCTTCGCCCATTCATCATGGGCAAAAGCCTCCAGTTCAGTCACATTCTTAGGCTTGCGCACTGCAACTGCTTTCTTTAAGTCCCACCAGAGGTTCTCAATCGGATTTAAGTCTGGTGACTGCGATGGCCATTTCAAAATGTTCCAGCCTTTAATCTGCAACCATGCTCTAGTGGACTTGGAGGTATGCTTGGGATCATTGTCCTGTTGAAAGGTCCAACGTCTCCCAAGCCTCAGGTTTGTGACGGACTGCATCACATTGTCCTCCAATATCTCCTGGTACTGAAGAGAATTCATGGTACCTTGCACACGCTGAAGCTTCCCAGTACCTGCAGAAGCAAAACAGCCCCAAAGCATGATTGACCCCCGCCATGCTTCACAGTAGGCAAGGTGTTCTTTTCTTCATAGGCCTTGTTCTTCTTCCTCCAAACATAGCGTTGATCCATGGGCCCAAACAGTTCTAATTTTGTTTCATCAGTCCACAGAACACTATCCCAAAACTTCTGTGGTTTGTCCACATGACTTTTGGCATACTGCAGTCGACTCTTCTTATTCTTTGGAGACAGCAAGGGGGTGCGCCTGGGAGTTCTGGCATGGAGGCCTTCATTACGCAGGGTGCGCCGTATTGTCTGAGCAGAAACTTCAGTACCTACATCTGACAAATCTTTTCTCAGTTCCTCAGCAGTCACACGGGGACTTTTCTCCACTCTACGCTTCAGGTAGCGCACAGCAGTCGAAGTCAGCATCTTCTTTCTGCCACGACCAGGTAGCGTTTCAACAGTGCCCTTTGCCTTGAATTTGCGAATGATGCTTCCTATGGTGTCTCTTGGTATGTTTAACATCTTTGCAATCTTCTTATAGCCATTGCCCTTCCTGTGAAGAGTAATCACCTCTTCTCTTGTCTTCCTGGACCATTCTCTTGACTTCACCATGTTTGTAACCACACCAGTAAATGTCTAGAAGGAGCTGAGTATCACAGTCATTTTAAAGCTGCCTAATTGGTGCTTATTAGGCTTTATTGCTGCTCCCTGACATCCACAGGTGCTTTCAATACCTGATTGAAAACACTTCAATGGACCTCTGTTCTTCAGAGTGGTAGTCTTTAAGGGGTTGAATAATTGTGTCAATGAAGAATTCACAAAAGAAACATTTACTACTGTATTACAAAACCAATTGATGTCATTTTAGTTGCATATGCTTCTTTAAGAAGTCCTTGTAGGATTTCATTCTGAATTCAATTACAAATGTACTCTAAATTCTCTAAAACCATTTACAGCATTGGGGGGTTGAATAATTTTGAACACAACTGTATATATAATCAAACTTGTAGGGTCAAATATCCCCTCCAGACATCACTTTTAGCCACTACTGCACCCTTTTCTCTTGAGGACTTAATCAGAATTACCGTTGTAGGTCCACATAATGGAGGAGAAACTGAAGTCTGCAAACATGCAGCCCAGCGAATCGGAAAACTCACTGTACAGGCGCTATCAAGAGTTGAGCAGTCAAATGCAGGAGAAAGATATGATCATAAAGAGACTGGAAGGACAGCTGGAGAAGCAGGTAAAGACATCACAAAGAGGAAGAGATGGCTGTTAAACTCTCATTTAAAGACTGAAACATTATTTAACTGCCCTCCTTATCTGCAGAACTTGGTTCGAGCCCAAGAGGCCAAGATTATTGAAGAGAAGGCGGCAAAAATCAAAGACTGGGTCACTTTTAAGTTGCGAGAGGTGAGTTGTGCTGTGGATCAAAAAACATGTGTCGAAACACAGTGTCATTTAAGATTTTTGGTGTCTTGTAGATGGAAACCGAGAACCAGCAGTTGAAGAAGGCAAACCTGAAGCAAGCTGAGCAGATCCTCATACTGCAAGACAAGCTTCAGAGTAAACATAGTTCCTTTCCTGTTTTCTTTCCTCATGCCATTTGGTTTTGCTTGCTTTTGAATACCTGTCACTGTGTTTCTGTCAGCTCTTCTCGAGAGGCCCATGTCTCCAGCGGTGGATGCCCACCTGGTCCCCTCCAGCCCACTCCACCCTCCCAGCTGCCCCGGGACACCCCCTGTCCTGGACGAGGGCTGGAGATTGACAGGATCTCGCATAGCCAATTCTACAGGTACATAATCATCTTCCACCTGGAGAGGGTTGGAAGCTCTTACTATTGTCTCTGAACAGAAATAGATATTCAGTTTTTAAAATATCGACTTGTTGATTTAATTAAAGTAACTTTATTTTACACTTTGTATTATTATTTTTGGTGACACTTTGGAAGGGGGAACACACATTCGCTATTAACTATGAACTTTTGCCTCAATAAACTCTTAATTTATTGCTTATTAATAGTTAGTAAGGTAGTTGCTGTAACGTTTAAGTTTAAGTAAGGATTATAGGATGTGCTTTATAAGTACTAATAAATGGCTAATATGAAAGGTAATAAGCAACTAGTTAAAAGTGAGAATTGTTTCCCATACTAAACTTATTTTTTGTAAGCCCACTAGACAGGGTGTCTTGCATTAGTTTTACATCACCATTTTCTGCCCTCAAATTAAACTGATGATTTTGACACGGTACCATGTATAAGACTTCCATGTATAATTGACCTCTGTTATAATTAGTGCTATTTTAATATTTATTGTACTCAGTTTTACACTCTTTCCTAACCTGAAGTGATTTTCAAGATCTGAGGTGAATTATTCATTGTTGCTCTCAAAATTGTATTCATTCTCACATTAGATGCTTTAAATGTTAATAAATCAAGCTGCATGGTTAATCGAAATTAACCTGAAATAGCACTTAAAGGGTTAGTTCACCCAAAAATGAATATTCAGTCATTAATTCCTCTCCCTCATGTGGTTCTACACCCGTAAGACCTTCGTTCATCTTCAGAACACAAATGAAGATATTTTTGATGAAATCCGATGGTTCAGTGAGTCTCTATTGACAGCAAGATAATGAACACTTTCAATGTCCAGAAAGACACTAAAACATATTTAAATCACTTCATGTGAGTACAGTGATTCAACCTTAATGTTATAAAGCGACAAGAATACTTTTTGTGCACCAAAAAAACCAAAATAACAACTTTTCAACAAAATCTAGTGATGATCGATTTCAAAACACTGCTTCATGAAGCTTTACGAATCTTTTGATTCGAATCGGTGAATTGGTTCGCGTATCACTAGAACTATTGAAATTTTGAATCACTTAAGACTAAACAAAGCTTCGTTTACTGAAATCACAAGACTTTAAAACTCTCAACCACTGATTCGAAACAAAAGATTCGAGTAATAATAACGTTTGGTTTAATTTTGATTAATCGTGCGGCCCTACCAGAGATTATCATTGTCATACTTTGTATGTTGTTGTTCCAGCTGACATTGCAGAAATAAAAAAAACATTTCTTCAATATGTTCGGCTGGTCAGGACAAAAATTCTGATTAACATGGAAAAGTTTTTATCGTTTGCTGCGGCATCAAGTTAGAAAATGGTGTTAAAGTCAATGAATATTCATGAAAAATTTTGTCCCAAACGTTATATTTTTAGCCTAATATTTAAAAAAAAAATTTTTTTTAAATTTCGTGCATGGCTAAAACAAGTAATAATAAAATATTAAACAATAAAAAAACCTATAACATTTCCTTAATCCCACACACGCACACACAACTTCTATTCCCCACATTTTGGATGCATCATCTCTCACTTTTCATTAATATCTAATATCTGTTGCAAATTGCAGAAAGCAAAAGGAAAATCACGGAGGGCTGCGATTCCGCTTTTCATAGTGCATCCTTACTCCCCACATTTCAAGACAAAGACTCTTATAAGTCTAGTCAAGATGGTGTTGACTCGGTAAAGGAGACCGTAGAGGGGGCGGAGCCTTCTTTTGGAGCACCACGTGAGGGACGAACCTCAGACAGAGATCACTCTTCTGATGAGCTCAACAGCAAATTTCGTTCCCAGCGCCTTCGCTCTTCTTCCTCATCTTCTTCTTCATCCTCCTCAGCGTATGAGGCTCCTGGTCCGGGTGGCTTCGACACACCCACCCCCACTCCTAAAAGCCCTCCTCCTGTGCCCCTCTCCCCCCCATTAATACGCCTCCCTCTGTCATGCCCCTTCCATCTGGCTTTACCCTTGGGCACCAGCATGACCCTGCCCAAAGTTCGCACTCCTCTAACCCCTCGTGACAGCATCCAACTTGTGAAGAAGCACCACAGTCAGCCGCAACCCGGTATAGAGCGCCTCCATCAGGTCAACGTCAACATTGATATCGGAAACTGCACCTCTCCATCCTGTGGTTCGGTTCCCACACATGGTCTAGAGGAGACGGACATCGATGAAGGGCCTCCAGAAAGCATGGAGTGTGTGGTGGAGGGGTCAGAGATGGACGTTCAGCCTACTGATGGAGGCTTATTGGACAGGTTGGCCAAAGAGTTTGAGATGATGGACCCAGAAGCTCTCAAACCACCTACACCACCTCTGCACCGATTTCCGTCTTGGGTAAGACCCCGGCTTGTACCTCAAATTGTGCAGATTGTTAAACTTAAAAAAAGATTGTTAAAAATTTCCTGATAATTCACTCACCCCTCATGTCATCCAAGATGTTTATGTCTTTCTTTCTTCAGTCAAAAAGAAATGAAGGTTTTTGAGGAAAACATTCCAGGATTTTTCTCCATATAATGGACTTCAATGGGGTTCAACAGGTTGAAGGTCAAATTTGCAGCTTCAAAGAGCTCCACATGATCCCAGATGAGGAATAAAGGTCTGATCTAGTGAAACGATTAGTCATTTCCTAAAAAAAAATAATAAAAATTGCTATGCGTTTTAACCACAAATGCTCGTCTTGCACTTGCTCTGTGATGCATTACATAATCACGTTAGAAAGGTCAGAAGTGACGCAGACGGAAGTATCTCTTTTTCTCCTCCAGCTTCAAAATCGTCCGTCATCGTTGTTTTACCGTTTTTTGTAAAGCCCGTTTGACTTAGTCTTTGCACGTTCACTTTGTAAACACTGGATCGGTACTTCTGCCTATGTCTCGCGTGACCTTTCCAACGTGATTACGTAATGCGTAAAGCATCACAGAGCTAGAACAAGATGGGCATTTGTGGTTAAAGTATATACATTTGAATTTTTTTTAGAAAATGGCCAATCGATTCTCTAGATGAGACTCTTAATCCTCGTCTGGGATCATGTAGAGCTCTTTGAAGCTCCACTGAAACTGACATTTCCACCTTCAACCTGTTGGTAACTGTTGAAGTCACTATATGGAGAAAAATCCTGGAATGTTTTCCTCAAAAACCTTCATTTCTTTGCGACTGAAGAAAGAAAGACATGAACATCTTGGATGACATGAGGGGTGAGTGAATTATCAGGAAATTTTAATTCTGAAGTCAACTAATCCTTCAGAATTAAAGAATTCAGTAAAAACAAATATTGTGAAAGTTTTCAGTTTAATTTTATTCAAAATCCAAAATACGTTTATTTACATAATATGTGTGTATACATTTTATATATATATATATATATATTAGATTTGTATATTTCTTTATTACTGGATATACATGTATGTGTGTATTTATATATACATAATAAATAGTGCTGCACTTTTTTAAATGTTACTGACCTCAAACTTTTGAACAGTAATGGTAACTATAATAGATTTCATGATTAATTTATTATTAAGTAATGAACTAATGTTGCAATCAAAGAAAGTATCATTAAGTAAGAGCAAGTTCTATCTACTAAGCTGGTCGTGTAACTTTAAACGGTTGGTGCAACTCTACCCAGAATGTTTGGGGTGGGCTTTTGAAAAAAACACTCAAAATATTTTAGCAACAAAAATGCAACATCCTTGCAGTCAACCACATCACCATAACTCTATAGTGGAAAGTTCTGTATGGTGTGATAAAAGTTCGACACCACTATTTGTATGCATCTGTGTGTTTTTCAGGAGAGTCGGATCTATGCAGTAGCTAAATCGGGAATGAGAGTCTCAGAGGCCTGTCTTGGAGCAAAGCCTATTGGGAGAGGTCAGTCAACCAATCAGCATTCATCACTGATCACTCAGTATAGGTCTGTCACTAGCAATTGCTATAGCACTACATGAACACATGCTCTTAGATCTGTCAATTAAAAGTCAGGACTTGTTTGATGTCACTTCCTCTTACCTAAGAGGAGCACACCTGTGCAGGTGTGATCTCCATGCATTGAATCTTCCAAGAGGCTTTCAGAGGAATTCCAGGTCTGTGAGTGGAGGGTGAGAATGAAAACGCTGCTTTTCAATATACCGCGATGAAAGGTTAAAACAGCTGTGTAATTTCAGCTCTCCGTCAGTGGAACTGTGTTGGTGTTCTGCAGTGAGACACACGTCTGATCAGATATTTGGGGTTTATTTCTGAGGCCACAAACACAATATAAAGTCGCATTTAACCCTTCCATGCTGTTACTGTTGAAAATCAAATCCATGAAAACATCTAAACCTGAACATTTTTACCTAACCACCATTGTCACACACTGCGTTTTGTTTAAAATACTCCTTTTAAAACTGCAGGAAGCAATTATGTTGAAGAGAGATAATTTGTCACTGAATGATAAAGAACTAGATGAAGTGCTCAGAATAAGAGTCACGATTGCATTTAGTGGAAATGTGTATTTTGGCCATTTTGAGTTGGGCTCTGGGATGATTGTTTTTTTACTGCTTGATTTGACTTAAATCATAAAGGTTCCTACATTCACACAGAATATGAGAATATCAGGGAATTTTAAAATGTGTATTTTTTAGGACTGGAAAAAAATTCATGGCACTTTTTATAGTGAATCTATCTTTTCTAGTTATGCTCCGCTCTAAAATATGGAAGAGGATTAGAGACAAGCAATAATAATAAAAAAAATAATTTTGAGATTAAAGTTATTATAATGCGAGATTAATGTCGTTAAATTTCGAGAAAAAAATCAAAATACAATGTTAAGAATAAAAACATTACGTCTTGTTTTGAGCAAAAAGGTGTTAAATTTTGAGAAAAAAAAATCAAGAATAAGAATAAACTCATCAAGTTTTGAGAATAAAGTTGTGATTTTATTTATGCTTTTTCTCATGAAAAAAAACATGACTTTATTCTCGAAATTTAATGATTTTATTCTTGACATTGTATTTTTCCTTTTTTTTTCTCGAGATGGTCTTATTTTTTATTGTTGCCTGGCCCTAATCCTCTGCCGTACTAAAATGTAGCGATTTAGTGAGTGCAATTTTTATGAAATGGTTTGGTAACCATTAATTATGCATTATAAGGCACCTCATAATGGATTGTAAGTTCGTATGAATAATTGTAACCACAGTTTTAATCCATAATGATACTTATTTTATGCCTTTAGAAAGTATAATGCATTAACACATGACAAATCCGAGAGTTTTTTTTTATCCCCCACTGAAAGCAACATAATTACCATATTCAAGCTCCAGAAAAGTAGTAAAGACATCATTAAAATAGCCTATCACTTTTAAATTGAGCAGAAGAGACAATTTGTAATGTAACAAAATATTCCTTTGTCAAACAAATACAGTTCAACATTATTTCAACATTGGTAATAATGAGAAATATTTGAGCAGCAAATCAACATGCGTATGAGAATGATTTCTGAAGGATCATGTGACACTGAAGACTGCTGAAAATCAATCTTTTCCATAAATTAAAATTGCTATTTCAAATTGTAATTATTTTTAACCAATTAAATGCAGAAAAACATTTGAAATAATCTTAAATAAGACAATGAAATTCAAAATAAACAAATTAAAGGGATAGTTCACCCAAAAATGAAAATTGTCATCTACTCGCCCTCAAGTTGTGTCAAACTTGTATACATTTTTTTTTTTTTTTTACAAACATTTTTTTTTTGAAATTTTATATTTACAATTTTTTTTTTTTTTTAATTCTAAAGTTGTGGGGCACCATTGACTTCCATAGCATTTTTTTCCAAGTCAAGTTCAATTACAAACACTCTTCAAAACATCATCCTTTGTGTTTAGCCGGACAAAGAAATTTAAATAGGTTTGGAACAACTTGAGGGTCAGTAAATGACCATTTTTTTCGGAACAATCCCTTTAAATGTAAAAACAAACACCATATTTGGCTGTTTCACTGGTGTCTGTAAATGAAATGGCTTTATGAATTTTTTTACAACTTTTTTTACAACTTATGTAAGTGCCCATGTGTTGTTCGTTTGATTCTCCAGTATCCACCCAACCTCAGCTCTCAACAACTGGCCCCTTCACCCACCTCATATATAAGAACATCAGTGTGCCCGTGTACTCCACATTTAAAGGGGTAAGATTACATCAGTTATGAGACTGAACTAGTTATCTTACCAGTGCCATGTTAAAGTGTTCTTGTACATAACCGGGAAAATGTACTTGTCTTTTTCAACCTTCCCTCAATGCTCTTCTGCCCTTAGAAAGCGACTCAGATCAGCAATGTCCCTCTCCCTGATGATGACTCCGGTTCAGAAGACGACAGCAGCTCATTGGCCAGCTTGCACACGTCCACACTGGGTCCAGATAAAAAGGGCAGCACCCCTGGCAGCCCTCGAGCTGTCAAAAGAGGTGAACTAACCAACTTTATGATGTTCAAAAAACGACTTATGAATAGTAAGAGTGTGTAGCTGTCATAAACTACTCCAATACAGGAAGGTTGAGGATCCAAATGCAGTATTTATTTAACGGTAATCCATAAAAGAGGCATAAGGTAAAAAATAAAACAAGGTCCAAGACTGGGAAATCCAGGGAGACTAGCAGAATATAAAAGCCAAGACACAGAGAACCAGGAAGCAGTAGTGACACATACAAGACTTCGCAATGACTGACAGAAAACACAGGGCTTATAAAGGCAAACACAAACAAGTAAGTCACACACAGGTGGATGTGATCAGGTCATAATGAGTCCAGGTAATGAGAATTGTAGTCCAGCACAGAATAACAATGAACAAGAGGAGAGCGTCCTCTGGTGGACATCCCGGGCACACCAGCTGGTGATTGTGACAGTAGCATTAAATTGTTGGTTTTTTTATGTTGAAATGATTATAATCTGACCAAGATTAACTTATGTCTTGTCCTGCAGGTGTTTCTATGTCCTCAATCAGTTCAGAGAGTGACTATGCCATTCCTCCGGATGCGTACTCTCTGGACAGTGACTGCTCCGAGCCCGAGCTCAAGGTGCAGCGCACCTCCTCCTACTCCTGCGAGAGTGTTGGGCAGGTACGTCGCTGAGCTCCTTCTTCTTTTGAGCCGTCTCTATATTGTTTTCTAGTTTATAGTTAGGTACGTACCTCGATTTTGGGGTCATTGTGCGATACGTGAGTTAAGGAATTGTTGATTTGTTACTCTAATTGATATATTGACCAATGACCAAGGTGCAGTAAAATGCAATGGCTATTTGATTAACATGGATTCAAAACTATGAATTATTATTAATGTTGAAAATTAAAAATGGTGATTCTTTGATGAATAGAAGAACAGGATTTGTTTGAAATAGAAATATTTTATAACATTATAAATTGTTTTTTTGATCAATAAAATGCATCCTTGCTAAAAACAAAAACAAAAAAAAAACCTTCAGACGATCCTTGCTTATGTTTTAGTTTTAGTCCACTTGGATAGAAGTTAGGAGACAGGTTGTCCATGGTTAAAAGTTTCGTATGTGTCTTTCTATATAGGAGACTCTAGAAAAGACGGGTTACTTGCTGAAAATGGGCAGTCAGGTAAAGGCGTGGAAGAGGCGCTGGTTCATTCTGAGGAACGGGGAGATCTTGTACTACAAGTCGCCGGTGAGTAGACTTTTCCACAAGTGTGCGGCGGTATTTGAGAGCGAGTGTGAGGGAAGGAAGTTTAGAGTTACAGCACTGATGATATCTGCCTTTGTTCTGCTCTCAGAGTGATGTGATCCGGAAACCTCAGGGCCAAATGGAGCTGAACTCCTTGTGTCATATAGCCCGAGGAGAGGGAGCTCAGACATTCCAGGTGAGAGACACACTGATACACATAAACAGCCTTTAACAAATCTGTCAGCCTGCAGCCTGATATGGGTATCACATGAGCTTTGCTTGCGTTTTGAGAGAATGTTCAGCTCTCAAATGCTGTCATTATTGGATTTTCAAAGTCATAATAATAGCTGTAATGAGTTATTATCTATAATTTCCTCAAACTCTAATCAGTGTCATTATAATCAAAAAGGGTCTTGTTGAATTTACGGAAGTTCACCTGGACCTGTTTTTCTGTTGCCACATGAATTGGAATAAATCCTACAATACATTCCCTGATGGCCGAAAGGATTCAGAATCCTCACGTCATGTCATGGATAATGGATGGATGGATTTATTATGGAGGGATGGATAATGGATGGATGGATGGATAATGGATGGATAATGGATGGATGGATGGATTATGGAGGGATGAATAATGGATGGATGATAGATGGATGGATGGATTATGGAGGGATGGATTATGGACAGATGATGGATGATGGATAATGGTTGGATGGATGGCTGGATGGATGGATAATGGATGGATGATGGATAGATGAAGGATGGATGGATGGATAATGGATGGATGATGGTTGGATGGATGGATTATGGAGGGATGGATAATGGATGGATGGATTATGGACAGATGATGGATGGATAATGGATGGATGATGGAAAATGATTGGATGGATGAATGGTGGATGGATGGATAATGGATGGATGAAGGATGGATGGATAATGCATGGATAATGGGTGGATGATGGTTGGATGGATGGATTATGGAGGGATGGATGATGGATGGATAATGGTTGGATGGATGAATGGTGGATGGATGGATGGATAATGGATAGATAATGGATGGATGGACATCTTATTTTACTGTTGTTTCCATGATTGCAGAAGTTGTTTTTATTTTTCTATTAAGAGAAGATTTATATTTAGGGATAGACAATATATCCACACCACATCAGCTGAGGCCTGCATTTTGTTTGATAATAAAAAGATGAACCAGTTTTGTTGGCTAAATCTCTGTCGATATTGCTGTGTCCAGTTAATTACAGAGAAAAAGACATTTTACTTGGCTGCAGACTCCCCAAATATCCTGGAGGACTGGATCAGAGTTCTCCAGAATGTTCTCAAGGTCCAGGCCAGTGGACCAGTTTCCATGGATAAAGAGGTCAAGGCCACTGTGAGAGGCTGGCTAACAAAGGTAAGAGTTCACAGGAGTGTTTTGACAGAGAATGATTGAATCAGTGTTGTCAAAAATACTCACTTCGGTACCAACTAGATACTGAAATACTAAAAATATGACGATACCTGCATTTCCCCTAGCATTTTGAGTGCTATTGAGCTGATTCTTAAACACCTCTGATAGGCCATTGTGTTCACTTACTCAACAGATATGTCTGTGATTGGCCACAATGATCAATGCTTCAAAAACATGTTGTAAATAGACATCAGTGACACTCTTCACCGAGCGCTTACATGGATAAAAACAGGAGCATCTGAAATCAGATTCCTAATATATGGATTGATAGACGGATCTGCTGATAGACGCCGGCTTTCAAACATACCCGCTCTCACATTTTGAGATACGCTTTCAAATATTGCTTGTACTTTCAAGCGCTCGCGTGTTTTGATCATTGTAGCCAATCACAGACATATCTGTTGAGTGCGTGAATCAGAGGTGTTTACAAATCCGCTCAACAGTGCTCAAAATGCTAGGGGCAAATGCTGGTATCATCACATTTTTTAAATTTCAGTACCAACTTGGTACCGAAGTCAGTACTTTTGACAACGCTAGACTGAATGATTGAGTATTTAAACAGTGCATCTACTGTAACGAAGGTAATGATTCAGGGAAGAAGGACACAGCAACTGGCGAAAATTAAACTAAACTTTAATCATAAAATAAACAAACAACAAAACTAAAGTGAAGTGACAGCCCCTCACGAACAGAACACCAATATAAATAGTCCAGGCCTGGTCCTCTCATCCTTCACTGTCGTCACTTCTTCTTTTATCCTTCCGGAGCTCATTCGTGGGACTCGAGACCGGTGTGGCGCACAGGTGACACTCCTTAGACACTCATTAGCACTCGCGCCATATAAAGATGTCAGTGATAATGAACAGATGATAGTGAAGATTGAGGAGTGAGATTCCTGGATGGATGATACATGCTGGGACAGAGCTGAGGTCATCAGTCCTGGAATGCATCTGATAGGGAGTCCCTGATCACAGGTTCGGGGTCGGGTCCTGTCAAAAGTGTACGTTAATAGAATTGTTTTTCCATTTGAATGCCTTTGATTTGACCGTCCATTTTCAGTTTTCTAAATGAGCTGGAAACAATATCAAGCATAGATTTTACATGCTGGTATTAAGATCCTCAGTGTTTCTTTCACTTATTCTTTCCCTCTCCACTTTTCTGGTGATGTTTTTTATTTTACTACAGGTGAAGCATGGTCATTCAAAGCTTGTGTGGTGTGCTTTGATCGGGAAAGTCTTCTACTACTACCGTAACCAGGAGGACAAGGTAGATACCTTTAGCTTCCTTAAATTGAGAAAAACTAAGGGTTTTCTGTTAGTAGCTCTGCAATGTTTTTATTAAAGCTGAAATGTGTAATGCATTGAAATTTTCATGCATCTGATGCTGTTGTATGTTGATCTTAAATATGTGTCTGTTGCAGTTCCCACTGGGTCAGCTACATGTTCGGGAAGCACGGGTGGAAGAAGTGGACAGATCATGTGACTCTGACGAGGATTATGAAGCAGGTGGGCGGGGCTTCCTCTCCTCTCACTTTACATTAGTGGTCCATCCCAAAGAGCAAAGCCCCACCTACCTGCTTGTCGGCACTAAACAAGAAAAGGTACCTTTTTTTGAGCTTCTTTGTAATTTGTTAATTAGAATACCATATTTATAGAATCTCTCTCTCTCTCTCTCTCTCTCTCTATATATATATATATATATATATATATATATATATATACTATATATAGACTTGTGCTCTCTTTTACCAATGTGATGAATACAGTAAAAATACAATTGGGAAATATTATTACAACTGAAAACAACTGTTTTCTATTTGAATACATTTCAAAATGTAATTTATTCCTGTGATGGCAAAGCTGAATTTTTCGGCATCCATTAATTCAGTCTGCAGTGTCACATGCTCCTTTAGAAATCAGAAATATCACCACAGTTGAAAACATTTGTGCTGCTTAAAGGGTTTATTCACCAAAAATGAAAATTCAGTCATTAATTCCTCTCCCTCATGTCGTTCTACACCCGTAAGACCTTCGTTCATCTTCAGAACACAAATGAAGATATTTTTGATGAAATCCGATGGTTCAGTGAGTCTCTATTGACAGCAAGATAATTTACTGAAGATACTAAAACACATTTAAAACAGTTCATGTGAGTACAGTGGTTCAACCTTAATATTATAAAGCGACGAGAATACTTTTTGTGAGCCAAAAAACAAAACAAAATAACGACTTTTCAACAATATCTAATTATCGAATCTTTTATTTTGAATCAGTGGTTGAGAGTTTTAAGGTCATGTGATTTCAGTAAACGAAGCTTTAAGTCATAAGTGGTTCAAAATTTCAATAGTTCTAGTGATACGCGAACCAATTCACCGATTCGAATCAAAAGATTCGTAAAGCTTCGAAGCAGTGTTTTGAAATCGATCATCACTAGATTTTGTTGAAAAGTTGTTATTTAGTTTTTTTGGCTCACAAAAAGTATTCTTGTCGCTTCATGACATTAAGATTGAATCATTGCACTCACATGAACTGTTTTAAATATGTTTTAGTAACTTATCTGAAAGTGTTCATTAACTTGCTGTCAATAGAGACTCACTGAACTTCATCAAAAATATCTTCATTTGTGTTCTGAAGATGAACGAAGGTCTTACGGGTGTAGAACGACATGAGGGTGAGGAATTAATGAAAGAATTTTCATTTTTGGGTGAACTAAAAATTTTTAGTTAGTTGCCAAGGCATGCCAATCATTTCTTGATTTCCGTTCATTTTTTTTTAGTAAGTACAGTTAAACATTTACATTCGGCCCCTTTTACACCTGGTATTATGAAGCATTTTCATCAATTAGTTCACGAGTGGACGACGCAAAATACAAGCGTAAACGGGGTCTAAACATTTTGACTTTGTCCACTTTCAGCCACTTCCAGAGGTAGTCGAAAACACATTTGACTGGATTGCTTTCGTAGTGTAGACGCTCATGTTGGTCCAATGTGTTCGGACAGCCACTGAACTAATGCGTAAATATTATGGGAAGCGCACTAGCCAGACGATTTAAACTTTTTCGGCTGTAGAAGCAAATTTGGTTTGAATATGAAAAACGAACCAAGCACAATGTTCTCTCACCATTCCTGATTCCCTTCGAAGAAATCAGAAGTGGTCGAAAGTGGACAAATCAGACAGATTGTAAATGGGAACAAGATCTACTTGAGAACCAATCAACCAAAAAACGTATTTTAAAACAAAAACAGGCCCTCAGATTCTTGCTGTCTTTCTCACAGGACACCTGGCTGTACCACCTGACTGTCACGGCGGGCAGTTGTGCCAGCCTGAGGGTGGGAACAGAGTACGAGCAGCTGATCGGCAAGCTGTTGGATGTCGATGGAGACCCAGGTCAGAGGTTAATTTTAAATATCTACTTCTACAACACGTACAACTGCTTCTCAAGTCACGTGACGGACCGGATGGTTTTAAATCGGGACAGACAGATAGAATGACTCCACCTAGACCCCACTGTTTACGACCAGTCCTGAAGTCTTGATGGCAGCTGTTGTGTTGTTTTTCAGTCCGTTGTTGTGTGTTCGTGTGTGCAGATTCTGCTCTGTGGAAACGTGAAGTGCTGTGCTTCAGTAAGGAGGGTCTGCGGAACCCCCTCACCACGCTGCCCTCCGAGGCACTTCAAACTGAGGCTCTCAAGCTCTTTAAGGTGAACGCCTTTGTCTGTGTCTTCTCAGAGTCCTTTATCCTTCACAAACGCTCAAGTCTTTATGTCCTCTTGTTGTCTTTATCTCCCTTGAAGAATCACTCCATCTCTCAAACACTTCTAAGTTGTCCTCATCCTCCTCTCCCGAGAGTTGATGGTGCCGTCCTGTCCCTATTCTGTGGACTCCCACAGCAGGATCAAAGGCAGTGATGGGAGGCCTTACGCTCATTATAGCACAGGAGATAATGAGCTGGATTTGGCTCTGTTTGGCGTAAAACCTCTCTACAGTGTCTCAAGCTGCTTCAAAACTGTAGCTTACGTTCAACTACAGTCAGACTACTCTTTTGAAGCCACTTTGGCTGGTTGAATTTTATATATAACATATACATTTTTCAGTTGTAGTCTTTTTAGAAGGCATCAAAAATATCGATTTTTCGATACATGTCGATACTGATACCAATACTCATTTTCCGTGGAATAGATACACAATACCAGCTGCTCTTTCTCTCTCTCCCGTCCCTCCAACTGCGAGTTGACTCACAAACCCGCCTTCCCTCACTCACTTGTTTCATTTGCTTCGCATGAATATTTTTGGTGTTGCAGGACTTGAATTTCGGTGTGAATTTTGCTTATTCCTGCAGATTTCAAGGTGAGCACATATAAAGGCACCTCTAAGTACTAAATTGCCCCCTTTAGTTACCGTTGCTTTACCGATCATCTCTTCATACTAGTTCATTTATAGCAACAAATAAACATGAATGAACATCAGAAGGAATGTTGTTTCAAGCGCGGAAAGACGTGAGTAAACACAATTTATCAAGTTCACCAACGTTAATCTACTAACTCCCCTTACTGCTTTGTCAGACAAAAATGGCGGATTCGGGATTATGATTGGTCAGATCGCCTGTCAATCAAACCTGTCAAATAAAAAGAGTATTTTTCGCTGCTGATTGCACTTAAATAGACAAATACCAGAGGTGTAACATAACGAAGTAATAATACTTGAGTATTTTTTGGGAGAATCTGTACTTTACTCGAGTTTTTATATTTCTGACAACTTTTACTCCACTACATTTCCCAAAAGCTTTTTTTATTACTTACTACAAAATAAAGTCGGAAGAACACAAGTAATGCAAGCAAGCTTAATTTCAACAATTTCAACATTTACATTTTAACAATTTAAACTTACATTAGTTGTAATGCACTATGAATTAACATGAATGATCAAGGTATAATTAATATATTAGTATTTTTTATATTTAAAACTTACAATAAACATTTTGCCATTTTTTAAAATTCAAAGCAAACAAAATGTAAGAAAGAGAGTTAAAATTGAACAATCTTGCTGCTCAAACTGTGTATAGAACAATTTTTAATATTTTCTGCTCCTTTTGTAATTTTCAATTACCTGTCATTTTACTTTCAATACTTGAGTATGTTTAATATCTAAAAGTGCTTTTCATACTTTCAAAACTTTTACTTAATTAATATTCTAAACAGAGACTTTTACTTCTACTTACTTACTGACGTACTTTATACAACACTATCAAATTCACACAAAATAATGTCAAAATGCTGGTCTTGTTGAGAATTTGCACAAATAGTTACGTTTTAAGTCAACGTAAACAGTTGAGAAAGAAAACGCATGTGTAACAACACATTAGATCCGTGCGGCGGGTCTTAAAGTGACAGTAGCCTAATATACCTGCTGCTAAATTGAGATAATATTAAAAATATATCAATGTCAGCTTTTCCCATGGCATCATTGTCAAAATTGTGGCTTTGAAAAAAACACTCGCTATAGTGGCTGGTGAGCAAAGAAGTTCATGTCAAGCCCTGACTACAAGTAATAAAATAAAGTGTTTTTTTTTGGCACAAAACGTTAAGATCTCCATTACGGTATCAAATGGGAACACATAAACTAATGCTAACAGCTAACAAAAAGGGAAAAAATGTAAAGCAGTGGTTCACAAACTGAGGTACGTGAGGTGACAGAGGGGCACGCTAACAAAATGCTGCAAAATACATAATTTTGTTGGTCAAAGATGAGTTAAAACGATTGACTACAGCGGGACTTTAAGTGTGCACTTGTTATACGCACTTAACTGTCCCTGAGATCACTCATTTTTAAAGCTACATGTAAATTATGTGGCAAAAGAGTTATGTAGGGTTTTGCTACTCTTATTCGTTATGCTGAAAAATACAGTCAGCACTTTGTGTGGGAAATGGTCCTAGCCGTGTAACATCTCATTTTGAGCACGGACCTTAACATTTCATTCTGAGTTCAAAGAGGATCGCGGACAGTGTCTGAATAGATAGTCTCATTCCAGTTGCTCGTAGTTTCTCCCCAGGCTCCCGTTTTCTATTGAGAACCCTGTTCTCCTGAGGTTTCCAGACATTGTGCCCTATTGACAGTTCAATGGCGTATCCTCGAGAGCTAGCATCGTGCGCAGCCCTCGGTGCTCTTTGAAGATCAGAGGCGCTTTTTTAGGTAGTCATTTGATACTGAAAGAAAATGCCTCCCACTCTGAAGTAATGAATGGGGGGGGTTGACAGCTACATCCTGACTTGATTTAATTTGCATTGTAAGAGCAGAAACGGAATGTTAATAAGAAAGGAAAGCATGTCGTTGCATGCGCTGACTGTACCAGCTGTGTGCGGTAACGTGTCGTGTGAGGTGTTCGCCATCTGCTGGTTGTTCTGTTCCCGTCGCAGACAGTAGTACCATGTATCCCTGTGTGCTCTGGACTGTCCTGTGACTATTGTAATGCATTACTTTTAAAAGTAACTTTCCCCCAGTTTCAACTTATTGTCTGTAGTCTGTCTGTTGGGGAGCATCAAAATACAGTGTTACTAATACTCTGCGTAGACATGCAAAGTTACTCATAGTTAGTAGAATGTCTAACGTGGACCATCGAAAAAGTGTTGCCAAAAATGTTTTGTCATGTTGTTTTCGAAAACTTCCCAAAAAAACCTGTTTATTGGCTATTAAAATGTCATATGGTATCAAGTAAAAAGTAATAACTTGCATATTAGATATATGTGAGAAGACAACAGATTTTTTTACAGGATTTCAAACTTTGCCTGATTGAGTTATTTGACATTTTTAGAGACTGTGGTTACACTTTTTGGTAACACTTTATTTTACAGTGTTACATGTAGTTACTATAGTAATAACTATAAATTTTGCATAATTACATGCAACTAAACCTGAACCAAACCAAACCCTAATCCTAAATCTATAGCAAGTACATGTAGTTACTTAATATTACTCAGCTCCAGGGTTGGGGAGTAACGAAATACAAGTAACTTTGTTGCGTATTTAAAATACAAAATTTGAGTAACTGTATTTCATTACAGTTACTTTTTAAATGGGTGGTAATCAGATTACAGTTCCATCTGAAAAGTGTTTTAGATTACCAAAGAGATTACTTTGAGTTTTAATGTCATTTAAACAGCGATTGGTGATTCTCTGACTCTGACCGTCTGAAAAAGTGAGTTTGCATTTCACAATTCTGACTTCTTTTTCTCAGAATTGCGAGATTTAAACTCACAATTGCAAGTTATAAAGATATAAACTTGCAATACTGACTTTTTTGTGAAAAAATTGTGAATTTAGTATGCGAGTTAAATGTCATAATTCCGACTTTTCTCAATATTGTGAGTTTATATCTCATAATTCTGACTTTATAACTCACAATTGCAACTTTATATCACGCAATTCTGAGGGAAAAAGTCAGAATTGTGAGATAAAAACTTGAAAACACCTTTTTTGTGTTTGTTCCACACTTATTAGTATTCCAAAGTATTCTAAAGTATTTAGATTAAGTTACTAAACTTGAGTAACGCAACGAAATACATTACAAAGTACTTTTTAAAGCATGTCTTTTGTAATCTGTAGTGAAATACATTTTAAAAGTAACTACCCAGCCCTGCTCAGTACTTAAATGCATAATAACAGTGTAACAAAGACACCTTTAAATAAGGTGTAACCCACTTTTTTAAGGTGACATAGTTACACTGTACTTACTCAAATGAGTTACAGTTAGGGTTTGATAGGTTACTTGTAACTATGCATAATTTACTGTTATTACTATAGTAATGTGTCACCTTAAAATAAAGTGTTCCCAAGTTTTATGAACAATATTTCGTATTGTATTTTTGCATAAATTAATAAATAGGACAAAAAATGAGATTTGTGTCATTGACCCACACACATACAAATAAGGTTTTTCTCTTTTTTTTAGTCATGCCAGCTGTTCATCAATGTGCTGGTGGAATCACCCTCAATTGACTACCACACCTCACTGGCCCAGAATGCACTGCAGGTGTGTCTAACACATCCAGAGCTGCAGAATGAAATGTACTGTCAGCTGATCAAACAGACCAATTGCCGCACTCCTCACAACTATGCCCTCACGCAGGTCAGTGGTGTGTTTGTGCACACACACACACACACTTCACACTGTTTCACCATCAGATCAAGTGTAGTATCTCTCTCTCTCTCTCTCTCTCTCTCTCAGTGCTGGCAGCTGTTGTCATTGTGTGTAGCTCTCTTCCTGCCTCAGCACCATTTCCTGTGGTACCTGAGACAGTACCTGCAGCAGAACGCAGATCCCAGGTCAAGTATATATCAGATTCACACTATCAGCCAAAAGTTTGGGGTCGGAAGTCTTTTTTGCACGCAAAGACTACGTTTATTTGATCAAAAAGAAATAAAAATTTGATTACACTTATAACTAGTGGAAAAAATCTGGAATGGAACTTGAGATTCTGTTTGGATTTAAGGGCATTTTGATGTATTTACTGGAAAACAAGACTAAGTTACTGATAAGGGTTTTGCATTGATGCCTACTGTACTTGTATTTGAAAGCCTATGTTTGTGACTGTACATTCACAGGACTGAAGTAGGGAAGTATGCTGTGTACTGCCAGCGCTCGGTCGAGAGAACTTTACAGAATGGAGAGAGAGAAGCAAAGCCTTCGCGGATGGAAATTCTATCCATTCTGTTGAGAAACCCGTATCATCACTCTCTACCCTTCAGCATACCTGTACACTTCATGAACAACACTTATGAGGTACAGTGGTCTTTACAGTAACCCTATAAAGCTTACGTATATAATTTGATACACAAATTTCTAAAGTCTCTAAATAGTCATTAAAGCAATCAGCATACAGCAAAACATTGCTGTAATAAAACTGCTGTACTGCTGTAGGTAGTTGTGGCCTAATGGTGAGGGAATTGGGCTTTTAACCTGGAGGTTTCCGGTTCGATTCCCACACCGGTAGGAATTGAAAGTGGGTATTGTGAATAAACTGCACTCTCTCTTCGATACCATGATTAAGGTGCCCTTTAGCAAGGCACCCAACCCCTAATTTGGATAAAAGCGTCTGCTAAATGACTAAAAATGTAAATGTACCCAAGGTTGGGGAGTAACGAAATACAAGTAACTTAGTTGCGTATTTAAAATACAAAATTTGAGTAACTGTATTTCATTACAGTTACTTTTTAAATGGATGGTAATCAGATTACAGTTACATCTGAAAAGTGGTTTAGATTACCAAAGTGATTACTTTGAGTTTTAATGTCATTTAAACAGCGATTGGTGATTCTCTGACTCTGACCGTCTGAAAAAGCCGAGTTAAGTTTCATGTTTTCGACTGTTTTCATGTTTTGTGATCGTTGTTTGTGAGTCATTTTATAACTGTGAAAAAGGTCACTGCATCTTTTTCTCACAATTTGTTTTTTCCCTCACAATTGTGAGTTTGCATTTCACAGTTCTGACTTCTTTTTCTCAGAATTGCAAGTTATAAAGTCAGAATTGGGAGATATAAACTTGCAATACTGACTTTTTTTCTTGCAATTGTGAATTTAGTATGTGATTTTCTATCTCCTAATTCTGACTTTTTTTCAATATTGTGAGTTTATATCTCCTAATTCTGACTTTTTTTCAATATTGTGAGTTTATATCTCATAATTCTGACTTTATAACTCACAATTGCAACTTTATATCACGCAATTCTGAGGGAAAAAGTCAGAATTGTGAGAGAAAAACTCGCAATTGCCTTTTTTGTGTTTGTTCCACACTTATTAGTATTCCAAAGTATTCTAAAGTATTTAGATTAAGTTACTAAACTTGAGTAACGCAACGAAATACATTACAAAGTACTTTTTAAAGCATGTATTTTGTAATCTGTAGTGAAATACATTTTAAAAGTAACTACCCAGCCCTGAATGCACCCCATCTACTACAATAACCCCATTTCCAGAAAAGTTGGGACATTTCGTAAAATCAAGAATCGGTGATTTGTTATTTCTGTTTAACCTTTATTAACTGACAAATTGCAAAGAAAAGATTCCCAATGTTTTCACTTTCAACACACTTCAGAAAAGTTGTAATTCCTCTGTCCGAGCTTTTTTGGAGTGTGTTGCAGCCATCAAAATCAAAATTTGTACACATTTACAAACGAAATAAAATTAAGTCGGTCTGTGAAAACATGTACATTTTTCTTTGTTAAATTTGTCAGTTAAATAAAGGTAAAACAGAATCAACAAATCACAGATTCTTTCTTTGACAAAAGCGTTCTGAAAATCCAGTATGGAAGCTTGTTTCTGCTATTAAATAAAAAAAATAACTTTGTGACTAATTATTGTGACTTTTTAATCTCGCAATTCTGACTTTACAACACGCAATTTTGACTTTATAACTCACAACTCTGACAGCTGCCATTGACAAACAGCAGTAAAGTTTGTACTGAACTTTATATTCAACTGTCTGAAAACAAAACAGGGTTCACAACTCATGTTTACACCTGCATTGACCACAAAACTCCATGTTAATTCCCAGGGTAAACGGGTCCATGATAAATGATATGGAATGCATAAACGTTTTAGTATACTGGACAGGCTTTGAGAATGTTGCTGTCTCTTCATACCATCCTATCTTTCTCCACCTCTATAGGTTGTTGGTTTTGATGGTTCCACCACAGTGGAGGAGTTCCTGAACACAGTGAACCAGAGGGCAGGCATGAGGAAACCACAGATCTCAGGCTTTGCGCTCTTCACTGACGACCCCTCGGGCAAAGACCTGGAGCACTGCCTGCAGCCCAGCAATAAGGTTAAATATGAACTATAATATCAGAGCTGTACATGTTTAGTGTGCAGCAAGACATGATTTTTGCACCGTTCTGCTGCAGATCTGTGATGTGATCTCCAAGTGGGAACAGGCACTGAAAGAACTTCATCCTGGAAAATATGAAGGAACACGGATTGTCCGTCTCACTTATAAAAGCAGGTACGTCTTGTAACACTCGGTGTTCGGGAACAGGCACGAGGAGACAGGAGTAAGCAATAAGGGGTTTTAATATTGAACTGAAGACAGGATACACAGTAAACGTCGAGCATGTAACGTTAACGACGAACAAGGACAGGACTGACACAGAGGGAATATGTACTGAGGAACACAAGAGGATAACAAGCGGGGCACAGGTGACAGACATGACTAATCAACGAACACAGCTGAAGACGATGAACTAATAATGATAATGACAGCTCGAAACCAGAACAAAGACCACCTGACAACTGACAGGACCGATAGAAGCAAAACAAAGAACACATGACTGGTGACGGAACACAACTGAAAACAAGGAACATGTGACCATTGACAGGACAAGAATGCAGAAACCAAGAACACAAAAGATACAGATAACAAGAATAGAGCTAACAACAAGGAACATGAGACTAATGACAGGACTGGGGAACAGAATAAACTGATAAACATGGACATGATTATGACACGTCTATTGAAATGAACACGTTAGGGTTTTAAAAGTATCCGGTCTTCCTTGTAGGCTGTGTTTCCGAGCTCAAGCTAAGGGGGAAACCGAACGAGAGCGCCTTCTGCTGGCATATCAAGTAAATGATGAGGTACAACAAGGGCACTTCCCTGTCAGTAAGGAACTGGCGCTGGAAGTGGCTGCGCTGATGGCACAGGTGTGTGTTGATGTAGATCACGTGTGTGTGTTTGAGAGTGAGTGTATCTGAAGTGGTGGGTCACAAACACATCTCAATTATCTTTAAGGTCGAGCACGGGGACCTAGACCGGCCTGCAATGTCTCCTGTTGCTTCTCCTCAGCCGAAGACCCAACAGGTCCTTCTGCAGGTCCTGGAGCGCTTTTACCCTAAACGCTACAAGCAAGAATGCAGCATGGAACAGCTCAGGTAAAGAGACATTTGTTTGATTGAGTACATTATAATCACATCACATTCATGTTTGTATATTCTATTCTATTCTATTATAATTAGAGATGCGCCGATACTAAATTTCTCTACCGATAGCCGATTATTCAGAGTGATGTCTGCTGATACCAATACAGATAGTTTGGGGGTTCTGCCTTTTATACCTTTTTTTAAATAAATGATAATTTCATTATAATTAATAATTAATCATTATATTTTTAATTATTATATTTTGAAATAAATGCAAATATTTTCTTCTCTCCATTTCATATTTACACACTTTAACTAAATTCTAAAGATTAAATTAATATTATTTTAAATTCCGAATGATATTAATGAAAATAAGCACTATTAGTATTGAACATTAAAGTGGCTTCTTAGCATTTTCTTTACACGAAGCCCATATGCAGTGCATTTTCCTGCCCTCTTTTGATTGACAGGATATATCGGCCTTGACTATCGGTTGTTTTTAAAATATCGGCCCATAGCCGAAAGAGTGAAAATTTGCTTCTGATACCGATTGTTGGCCTATATATAGGTGCATCTCTAATTATAAGCATTTAATTGCACTTTATTTAATTAAATATATAATATTAATATAATTAATATAATTAAAAATATTTATATTATATTTTATATGATTTAATATTAATAATAGTACATTTTAATAGTATTTCAGTATGTTTATAATCCTATAATAATTTATCTGTAGTTATTTTATTTTAATGCGATAAGAATTTTAATTGCATACATTAAGGAGTTAACGTTTTATATATATATATATATATATATATATTATTTATATAAGTGCTTTAAAAAGATTAATCGCATCTGTGTATTTCTATTATGTATATATAAATACATACATGTACATATTTAAGAAATATTTACATTATATAAATATAATATCTTTTTGTTAAATATATACATGCATGTGTGTGTATTTATATATACATAATACAAATACACAGTACACACACATTTATTATGTAAACAAACTTTTATTTCGGATGCGATTAATCGTGATTAATCATTTGACAGCTCTAATTTATATATAAATTAAACAATGTACCATAGAATGCTTATGTCATGTCATGAAAAATAAAATGCTCACTGGATGACACTTTACACAGATACTTTATTTCATAGTAACTTTGTCCCACAGGGACCTCGGTGAGCGTTTGGCCACTAAGTGGTCTGTCCTGCATGGGTGCACAGCCTCTGAATGTGTGAGAATCTATCTGACCGTGGCCCGCAAGTGGCCTCTGTTTGGGGCCAAACTGTTCAGTGCCAAGGTGAGTTCAGATGTAAATGGGGCGACAGTTTCCAGAGCCGCTGCCAAAATTACATATTTGGGTTTTTTTTGACCACTTGACCACTTAAAAAGATTTTCAGATGTACCTTTTCACAAGAGCACTGTTAAAACATGACCGAATTCCTCCTTTTCCTCCCACTCTGTTGGTGCACAGCCATTGCCTCCCTCTTCATTGGATCAAACTCAGGTGTGGCTGGCTGTTAATGAGGATGGGCTGAGTGTCCTGGACTACACAATGGTGAGTGTATGTCGATACTTACTTACAGTTTCAGAACCGCGTTAAAGGAATATTACGGGCCATTTACAACTTTCAAGTGTGGTGTTGATTACCACAGAAAATTTTGACTCCCTCAAGTTGTAAAATCCAATGAAAAACATTCTTACAGTAATATCCTCATAATGGAAGCCTAGAAGGGTTCAGTGCAGCTATAATGCTGTTTTGAGAATATAACTATAACAAGGTATGGGATCATTGTAATGTTATCTTTAAATATTTAGAAATCTGTAAAGAAAAGTAAAGTAGAGTACATAGCGAAAAAAATGGAAATGTGCAGTTAAAATACAAATAGTTCAGTCATAAAACTCTAACGGAACACTGATTGGTTCCTCTAAAGCTGTGGCATTAGCCAACATGATGTACTTCCTTATCATATTTCGTATCCTGGCCTGTGACCGCCCGCCTGCGCAATTAGGAAAACTTCCCCTCCTCCTCCCCAGCACCACCTGGAGAGATCTGCTACGGGAGGTTCAATATATTCTTGCAGCAGCATGTCCTTATGTGCTTTATAATAACTAAGATGAACAAATTCTTGTATTTGCTCAGCATCATGCCAGTAAATGCTGATTAAATAATTAATTCAGAGAGTTGTCATGGTTTAACTATTTTTGGACATGACAGGAAATGAACAAATACTCCATAGACTGATCTCAAACAACAAACCACATAGGCTCGTTATAAAAACAATAAAACATCATTTTAAATTATTTTATCATAACCTAATAACATTTATATGCCTTTGCTGTAACAAAAATACCCCCGTCGCTTAGTAATGTAGCGCACAACCAGACGTTCATTCACCTGGAAAAGTGGAAAAGACCTCAAAAGTACTTAACTAGCTTTAACAACAATATGAGCTTCATATTTCTGCTTTTAAACCTCCACAAGCTTGCTGGGCCTCTTTTGTAAATGCACTTCTTTTCAGACATTTAGCGCCCTCTTTTGACCCAGTGCATTTTTTTTTTCACTCTCAATCTTGCTCTTATGTTTCTAGAACTGTATAAGAGCTGTCTGGCATTGAGTGGGCCACATTGGCAGGTGTACTGGTTTGAAATGTTTATTGACCAGGAAGTTTCCAAAAGCTGTAGTCCGGATATCTTTGCCCAGTTGGCAGTATTCTCACTTGGAGAAGTCTAGTTGTTTTGAAAAAGAATAAACAGGGTCAGGGCAGACTCTGTAATTTTCTATTTTTGTCTTTTTTTTTTTTTTTCATCCACTCACTATTCTCACTTGCTCACAGAAGAAATAAAATCCAAAAGGGAACAGAAAACCAGTAAAAACTGTAATATTGTGATACAATTTTACAAATTGTTTTTATACTTCAAATATATTTTAAAATGTATTCCTGTGATGACAAAGCTACATTTTCAGTGTCACATGATCCTTCCGAAATCATTCTAATATGCTGATTTTGAGCTCAAGAAGCATTTCTGATGATTTTTAAAAAAAATTATTATATATTATAATTATTTATAATAATAATATATGTAATAATTATAATTATATAGAAGTCTTTACTGTCATCTTTGATCAATTTAATGCATCCTTTCATTCAAAATTTTGAATGGTAGAGCATATTGTGTATTTATATATATGTTGTTTTTGTAAATTTCTCAAATTTGTGTGCTCTGATTTTTTTTTTTTTTAGCACCCATTGGCCTCATATCCGTACCAGTCAGTGATCACCTTCGGGGGCTGCAAGGAAGATTTCATGCTAGTGATCAGCCAGATTAAAGACCAGGCTTTGGGCAAGAAGACAGTGGATAAACTGTTATTTGCAATGGCTAAACCAAAGGTAA
Source organism: Opsariichthys bidens (assembly GCA_037194245.1). Taxonomy (NCBI): domain Eukaryota; kingdom Metazoa; phylum Chordata; class Actinopteri; order Cypriniformes; family Xenocyprididae; genus Opsariichthys; species Opsariichthys bidens. Next base: position 4,489,317 of record CM074286.1, on the reverse strand, counting down.
GTCATGCTAAGTTACAAAAGGTAAAACACAGTTTAACTGCATTTCCAAATGCGGCCAGTGAAGACCGAATTCTGATATATGTGGTGCTTTTAGCATTAAATTTTATTACCCATCTTAGAAATCTGATCGCGTGTGGGGAAATCAGAACTTTAAAACAGTAAAATGCCCAAGCTAAACTCCAACACCCCCCTCTGAAACCACTATCTGAATGACATCTGATGGTAAAAACAGGGGTTTCGCTCATACAGCATTACATGATACAGGAAGTGCTAATGAGCTCCACCGTGTGAGGATCTTTTTTCATATATCTGTGGTTCAAGTCTTTTTCCGATACAGAAAGAGCAAGTTAAACGTAGAAATATTCATCTACTACTACTTCATCTAGTTTGTTTCTCACCCTCTTTCGATCCTGTAGATCCTGGAACTGACGCTCCTCATGGCTAGTTATATTAACTACTGGACCTCCAGCTTACCAGGAGCAGGCAACCAGACTCAAGGCCCAGCGCCTGGAGACAGGAAGCTCTGGGACATTGACAGCCGACACTTCCCCTCAATGACGTACACGACCAAAGGCCCCACTCTCCTGTAAAACCTCAGTCTCCAGGTGTCTGGACACATCGGCAACCCATCGCGTGGTCTGCACGCACAAACACAAAGACGTTTTGGGAAACGTTTAAATGATTTAGTTTGGGATACAATTCAGAATTTTTGTGTTTGAAGTTTGAACAATAAACTGGAAGAAAAAAGTTATTTATTGTGCGCAACGGTCAACTACTTGCACACTGTTCGTAGTCCAAATACAAAAAATAAACACATCATGAAGGGGGTTTATAAATGAAGACTCGTAGTGACCCGCCCTGAGAAGATCACCCACCGAGTCAGAATAGATCCAGGCGTATTTTATTCTGGAGCTCATTTTTAAGGATTTGGAGCTTTTAAACTGGACTTCCAGTTAAAGACATCTCTGTCTTTGTTTGAATTTTTTATTGTTTAGTTAGTTTTTCCATTTATATTTGTTATATTAGGACATTTCCACCATTTAATTGATAGTCCCATCAGTCATTTAAAGTTTATAAAGGGAATACTTCCATCAGGATGCTTAGAAACATTACATCATCTCTAGAACATTTGCTCATATGATGCAAACCAGCTGACCAGTACATAAAGGACACTACGGAGCCCAGCACATGACATCCAAGAAAATCGCGCACACGATTTAGCAAATCGAGGGAACAAATTAGTAAATTGTCCGCACAATTTAGCAAACTGACGGAAAGAAATAGTAAATCGCGAGCACGATTCAGCAAATCGTGTGCGCGATTTAGCAAACGGAGGGGACGAAACAGTAAATCGCGCGCACGACTTAGCAAATCGAGTGAACGAAACAGTACATTGCACATGTGATGTAGCAAACAGAGGGAACGAAGTAGTAAATCACGTGTGCGATGGAGGGGACGAAATAGTAAATCGCGCGCACGACTTAGCAAATCGAGAGAACAAAATAGTAGATTGCGCACATGATGTAGCAAACGCAGGGAACATAATAATAAATCACGTGTGCGATTTAGCAAATCGACAGATGAAATAGTAAATCGCGCATGCGTTTTAGCAAATGGAGGGGACGAAATAGTAAATCGCGCGCACGACTTAGCAAATTGACAGAACGAAATAGTAAATTGCGCACATGATGTAACAAACGCAGGGAACATAATAATGAATTACGTGTGCGATTTACCAAATCGACAGAACGAAATAGTAAATTGCGCACGTGATATAGCAAACGGAGAGAACGAAATAGTAAATCGCGCGTGCGATTTAGCAAACGCAGGGAACAAAATAATAAATCACGTGTGCGATTTACCAAATGACAGAACGAAATAGTTAATTGAGCACGTGATATAGCAAACGGAAATAGTAAATCGTGCGTGCGATTTAGCAAAGCAGGGAACAAAATAAATCACGTGTGCGATTTAGCAGGAATCGACAGATGAAATAGTAAATCGCGCATGCGTTTTAGCAAATGGAGGGGACGAAATAGTAAATCGCGCGCACGACTTAGCAAATCGACAGAACGAAATAGTAAATTGCGCACATGATGTAACAAACGCATGGAACATAATAATGAATCACGTGTGCGATTTACCAAATCGACAGATCGAAATAGTAAATTGCACACGTGATAAACCAAACGGAGAGAACGAAAATTTAGCAAATGACAGAATGAATAGTAAATCGCGCATGCGATTTAGCAAATGGAGGGGACGAAATAGTAAATTGCACGTGCAATTTAGCGAACGAAAAGAACAAAATAGTAAATCGCGCGCACAACTTAGCAAATCGACAGAACGAAATAGTAAATTGCGCACGTGATATAGCAAACGGAGAGAACGAAATAGTAAATTGCGTGTGCGATTTGGCAAATTGACAGAACGAAATAGTAAATTGCGCACATGATGTAGCAAACATGGAACATAATAATAAATCACGTGTGCAATTTAGCAAATCGACAGAACGAAATAGTAAATTGCGCACGTGATATAGCAAACAGAGGGAACGAAGTAGTAAATCACGTGTGCGATTTAGCAAATGACAGAATGAAATAGTAAATTGCACGTGCGATTTAGCAAACGGAAAGAACAAAATAGTAAATCGCACGTGTGATTTAGCAAACGGAGAGAACGAAATACTAAATCACGCCCGCGATTTAGCAAACGGCGGGAACGGACTAGTAAATCGCATGCGCGATTTAGCAAACTGAGGGAAAATAAGCGTGATTTACTTCTTTTTTTTTCTTGCATGTCACGTGTGGGACTCCGCAGGACAGTCGTATATGGTACAAAATTCAAGAGTGGTACTGTTGTCTAGTGTGTCTAGTGGGAGTGTAACAAGGTTGATTAGATTTTCTCATCTAGCAAAACAGGAAGTTAGAGATTAATTTAAAAGTTTGTTTATTCTCTCATATTACATGCCATTTCCTGTAGTACTGCCAAACATAATGCTTAATCTGAGCCAATCTGTTTTCAATTTAACAAATAGTGACAAGTTTTGTAGTTGCAAAAAGCCACACACATATTTCATATTTGCTTATACTAGCCATAGCCTTGCCTTTTTTATAAAGAAAAAACACACCACACACATTTCGCAACATGACGTTAATATGTGCAGGATCATATATTTTCGTGAAGTTTGTAGCTTGAGGATGGTCTCAATGATATCCAGTGCTGGGTATATTACTTACAAATTGTAGTTCATAACTGGTTCCAAATTACATGACAGAAATTGTAGTTAGTATCGTAATCCACATTTTTATATAATCGGATTACTTTTTGACCTAACTCGTTGATTTGAATAGGATAACATTGTACCACATTGAAATAAAAATACAAAGAGAAAGAACATATATTCCATTCTTCATCAACATAAAGTACATTAAATATTACGAACTGGGTTAGTGTAGTAACTGCAGGCGGTTTGTGACAAGCTAATAATTAAATAAATCATAAAATGTGTTTGAAAGACATAGTAATACATGGTTAAATGACACTGAGTGATAATAACAAGTAATGTGCTTGTCAGGAGTTGATTTAATATGCAATGTCGAGAAAACCCTCCTTAAAAGTGAAATTATTTCTATAAATGTGGTCAAACGCTTTGCGGCCTCTCAGTGCCTGTTCTTTGTGCGCAATTTCACAAAACTAAAAGACTTTCTGACTTTATAAGCGATATGCTTTTTAATAGAGGAACATTTAAGACAAAGAAGAATTGGGAAATTATGAATGATTTTTTGCCATTGTGTGAATAATATGTAATCAATCAAACGTATCTAGAGTATTTTTAAAACAATTAATTTTTGTAATCTGATTAGATAATCCAGATTACTACCCAGCACTGATGATATGATTATGGCATGTGATTTTTTTTTTTTTTTTTTATATATGCAGTTTTTAGAAATTAAATTAGGTCTGAGCATACACAGTGAAAAACATTGCATATTTTCAATCATAGAAAATATTTTACCCCCTCCCTCCCCATAAATAATAAAAATGAACCACAAATACTTGTGTTATCTACATTGTACAAGAAAGAAATGCAAAGAATTATCAAGAGTGTTTCAGACACGGATAATCGACAAAGTGGGTAAAGACACACTGTACCTTTAATATGGCAGGAAGATTCGAGGATGTGGGGAAGAGTTTTGAAGAAGATGACTTGAATTATTCTATGACTCAAACCACTTTCTCTGTATTTTGAATATTTATTTTGTCATTTAAAGAAAATAAACAGACACGTTTTTGGTTTAACCGACGTTTCTCGAGTCAGACATTTGCAGAAATTGCATTGAAGTGGAAATAATCTCACTTCTGTCATTGTTAAGATCCGACGCCAAAAATGCAGACATTCAGAAGTGATGCTGCGAGAGCTCCGCATTTCATACATAGAGAGATTGTTGCAAATAAAAAGTTAATTATGCTGCTCCTTTTCGATTTTCATTTCAAGGAAAAGCTCATTTTGTGGTATGAATTATATAACCCTTATATGTGCAGTATGAGTATTATGTACAATTATGTAAACACTTCTCTATTTAAGTATATTTATCAAGAAATCCTTTTCCTGTAGGTTAAAGGCTTTCAATCGTAGTGCCGCCTCATACAACTTTAAAGAACAGTTTGTTTAGATTTACTTGTTCTTATATTGCAGAAAAAAACCGATTAACAACTGCAAAAGTTCACAGATTTGCTGGCCACCGTGTAGGTTTATAGACGGGGTGGGGCTTTCTCTGCTCTCTCACTCCAGGCAGGTCAAAGTGCTAATGGCATTTCCCTGCCAATAGACTGCTATAAACTCACATTTGAAAATTAAACGGGGAAAAAATGCGTATGTTCTAAGCTAATACGGTAATATGCTCATTATTCAGCCACACTCTCTCTAAGCAAGTTGTAACGTTGAATTAGGGAAAGCCTGCTTTTCATTGTTGCCTTCTGCAGGGGGAAAAAAAAGAAATCTGTGGCTCTCTACATGGTTTGGAGGAACCCCAGACTCTCTCAAGGATGTGTTTTTATGTTTTAATTCCCATTTTAAATGACAGCTTTTAGTTTATGAGACATCAAGTAAAATATTTTAAGCTCTGGGTTCAAGCTTTAAAACCCTTGACAATGACATATCTGAATGTCATCCACCGATGTAATTTTCCTTTCATTTGATTTTCTTCACTTTGCTTAAATTATTTTTGAAGACATTGGCCTATTGTGTATATAGGCCCTATTCGATCATTTATCGTAGATATATAGTATTAATCCAATAAAAACTTATATTTATTATAAATAAAATACTTTTACATTTAAATAATTTACATGGTAACTGTTTAAAAATAATCCCACAATGCACTTCATGGGCTTATTATTTTTTTTGACTTTATAATAATGTGGACAACAACAAGCTAATAATAAACAAAGAGCAGGAGAGCCAGTTAAATTATATATATATATATACATCATTTTTGGTTTGACGGTATATATATATATATATATATATATATATATATATATATATATATATATATATATATATATTTTATATATGTGTGTGTGTGTATATATATATATATATATATATATATATATAAACTGTGACATATTATACCCCAAAAGTTTTTCTGACCACTTAACTGTAGTTCTTGTCATATTTTACTAACATTTTTTTTAAACTATAGTGAATAAACTATATATATATTATATATATATAACTATATATATATTATATATATAATTTATCTTAGATACATATTATTAATCCAATAAAAACTTATATTTATTATAAATAAAATACTTTTACATTTAAATAATTTACATGGCAACTGTTTAAAAATAATCCCACAATGCACTTCATGGGCTTATTATTTTTTTTGACTTTATAATAATGTGGACAACAACAAGCTAATAATAAACAAAGAGCAGGAGAGCCAGTTAAATTATATATATATATATACATCATTTTTGGTTTGACTGTATATATATATATATATATATATATATATATATATATATTTATATATGTGTGTGTGTATATATATATATATATATATATATATATATATATATATATATATATAAACTGTGACATATTATACCCCAAAAGTTTTTCTGACCACTTAACTGTAGTTCTTGTCATATTTTACTAACATTTTTTTTAAACTATAGTGAATAAACTATATATATATTATATATATATAACTATATATATATTATATATATAATTTATCTTAGATACATATTATTAATCCAATAAAAACTTATATTTATTATAAATAAAATACTTTTACATTTAAATAATTTACATGGCAACTGTTTAAAAATAATCCCACAATGCACTTCATGGGCTTATTATTTTGACTTTATAATAATGTGGACAACAACAAGCTAATAATAAACAAAGAGCAGGATATATATATATATATATATATATATATATAAAGCATATTATAAATAAGTAGGTATTTAAATGCTTGAGGCTAAATTAATGTACGAATTATAATTTATCTGTAAAATATCCAACAAGTTAGGATTTATGTTCAAAAATCAGGCCAAAACAACAACAACAACAGTTTATTGGGTTTTAAATGACAAAACATTAAATATACCATTCAAAATAAAGACAAAACACCAAAAGCCACTTTGGGACAATAGTGAAATGTGATTATACTCTACTAGGATGCCTGTGTGAACTGTTTGAACCGACTTGAATCCTCTTGAAAACTACATAATTATCCTCCTAAATTGACTAAAAATGCTGAGAACGTTTTCTCTGATAAAACCTTTTAGGCAGGTCGAATGTATTTAGTCTAATGCATTGACATTCAGACGTTGAAATACGCTGTAAATAAGCAATACCGAATTTATTAGCTTATTATTTGATCATTCATTCGCATTCGGCCTCGGTGAACTCTGAAGTTAAAATTAAACAGCATTGCGCCTCCGAGCGCGCTCACACACACTTCAGCTCGCGCCCGGACGCCGCGTGTCAGAACCGCGCCGGACTCCTCCGCGTGCACGTGCATCTCCGTGACGAGGAACTACACAAAATACAATCTTTCCTGAAATCCCAAACTGAAGTAAGGTTCAAACACGCACCTATGTAGTCATTACCTACTACTAACATGTTAATCTAGGCCTATTGAATTGAACCACACTGCACTAAAATAAATTTGAAATTACAAATCGGTTTTAAAATGCGGCAACGCTGCTATAATAACTATTTTTCCTCGACACAGGCCCAGAATCAGAAAATGACAACTAAAAGGCAACGTTTATTGAGAGAGGCGTCTCATCAGATCATTGCGGGTGGATCTGCGGGTAAGACGCGCTTCCAATTTCTAAACTTTGTCGACCAGTCTCGCGCACGGCTCGTGCACACTTAACCGACACTCCAAACCGCCACGAGGTGCTTGAAATCATTTATTATCAGGTATTTTGTAGTATAAGGCTGTTTACATTTAGAAAAACGTGTTTTCATTGTAATCTTTAGGTAGACTAAGGAACGAATCGTTCAACCGGATGTCTGTCCAGAGAAGGACGCGGGATACACGCGCACTTTAGTTAGTTCCGTTTGCAAATCGTTCCCTCTGTTTTTGATGTATGTGTAATGTGACTCATTTCGTTTATTTCCAGCAAAATTAAAATGTTTTTTTTTTTTTTTTTTACATGAGGAATAGCACTCTGTATTATGTTTACTTGGGTTAAATGTATTATTTAAGAATGAGTTATGTTTTCTGCTCGTATATCAATAAATGTGTGTTTGTTTGGAGTCCGCGCGAGACGCGAACCAACGGTCAACTACACCCACGTGACGCGTGTGTTTAATATTTAATATACATAGTGCAGGCATCAGTAATGTAATAAACAATGATGCCAACTGCTTTGCAAAAGGTTTCATTGTGTATTTTGAGCTCGTCAAAATGTTGAGGCGGAAAAATAGGAAAATCAACGTATGAAGTTGATAGTTTCTATAAAGAAAGAACCGGTGTAGTAATGTTTTTTTATTAATTGTTGCCATTACAGAAATGGAGTCTGTGTTCATCAAATTCTTGATGTCACAAGACTGAAAGAATCTCAATTTCGGAGTAATTTCACTGTCTGTAATGAAGCAGACTGCAGAGTTTGAGCTTATATTGTTTATCTGAAGATAAACCATGTTGTTTTAGCAGTGACAATGAAGGACTTAAGCTACCAGGTTCCAACTTTAAGAAATAAATGAATAACAACGTACCCTTTTCATCTGATGTTAAATTTTAACATCCCACTTTGATCTTGGCATAATATTTAGCAATAACTTTCTGTCTTTCTCTCTCTCTCTCTCTCTCTGTCTCTCTCTCTCTGTCTCTCTCTCTCTCTCTCTCTCTCTCTCTCTCTCTCTCTCTCTCTCTCTCTCTCTCTCTCTCTCTCCCCCTCCTGTAGAATAACCCAGTGTTATTAGCACTTGTCTCATTCCCTCCAGCAGCCTGTTAAAGAGGCTGGGGAGAGAGAAAAGTTAATTTATGTGTGACCTGGTCGCAGTGATTGGATTGGGTCTGTGCTTGGCTTCTCTCAGGCTTGGACTGACTCTCCAAAATTGCTTTTTTTTTTTCTCTTAAGGACACAATGTCACTGCAGTGCGTTTTATATATCCTACCAGGACTCATTTCACAGCCTTTCCATCCAAGCATATATGGAGAAATTGAAGCATGTGTTAAAGTCTGAAACCTAATAATAACCCAGTTATCCCGCTGATGTCAAGTTTTAACCTACCACAAGGGGGAAGCATTGTACTTGGCATTGGTTGTCTCTTTCATGACTATCATTCTGTGACAGTCCATCTGTTGTAAAACCAATTAAAAAAGACCTTGTTGAAAACACAAAAGCATATGAGAGAGAACCATTATGGGACAGAATTACTTGAGAATCATTTAATTCTTTTGACTGAGATTTGAGTTACACATTTTAATATTAGTTGACTTCAGAATTAAAATTTCCTAATAATTCACTCACCCCCATGTCATCCAAGATGTTTATGTCTTTCTTTCTTCAGTTGAATAGAAATGAAGGTTTTTGAGGAAAACATTCCAGGATGTTTCTCCATATAGTGACTTCAACAGTTACCAACGGTTTGAAGGTACATATTGCTGTTTCAAAGAGCTCTACATGATCCCAGACGAGGAATAAACGTCTTATCTAAAAGGATCAGTCATTTTCTAAAAAAATAAAAATTTTTATACTTTTTAACCACAAATGCTCATCTTGCACTGCTCTGCGCCACGCATTACGTAATCACGATGGAAAGCTCGCATGTGATAGGCGGAAGTACCGATCCAGTGTTTACAAAGCGAAAGACTAAGTCAATCGGCCTTTAAAAAAAAAAGGTAAAACAACTATGTTGGACGATTTTGAAATTGGAGGAGAAAATGAGATTGAGTTTTTTGCCCTTCCGCATACTTCCGCCTACGTCACGTGAGCTTTCCATCATGATTACGTAATGCGTGGCGCGTCGCAGAGCAGTGCAAGACGAGCATTTGTGGTTTTAAATAGTATATCATTTTTATTTTTATTTTAGAAAATGATATTGTTTCGCTATATAAGACTCTTATTCCTCGTCTGGGATCATCAATTTGGACCTTCATCCCGTTAGTAACTGTTGAAGTCACTATATGGAGAAAAATCCTGGAATGTTTTCCTCAAAAAAACCTTCCTTTCTTTTCGACTGAAGAAAGAAAGACATGAACATCTTGATTGACATGGAGGCGAGTAAATTATCATGACATTTTAATTGAAATGTCCACTCTATCCTTCACGTTTTGTCTCTTTAATTAATCAATCAATTAATTCAAATCAAATCTGTGTTGTACTAAATCTGGTTTTGTTCCCCGCAGTATATGATTGCTTCATAAGCACAGTGATATTTACTGGCATGCATTTTATTTTAGAAAAAAATCCATCTCCATGGAACTATTAGCCAGCCCGTAAGACAACACACACACGGCATTAATTGTGAAAAATGGGCCTTAATTAGTTCAGCCGGATATTGCGATATTTGCATTTACCCAATTACATAAAAAATTCTCTTTCATAAATGTTCTTAATGGGAACTTATTTTCTTTTCATCATTTATCTTAGTTTTATCCAGAAGGTCCGGAAGAACGGTCAGATGTTACCTTAAGTGTTTTTGGTATTGATTTCCTCTCCCTGCCCCTGTTATACAGAGTAATTTGGTAAGATTTACACAAAAATGTTTTAGTTATGATTAGTTTCTGTGTAAACGTATCCGCCGACCGCAAATGGAGTGTGACGGGAAAAGACAGACAGCCTAAGTAGAATTGAACTCAGTCCACCCCTCCACGGCAGACCCTCTCTTAAAACACACTCAGACCTCGGCTGTTTTAACCGGTGCGCAAGTGTGAAATAAAGTTAGGAGCATCAGACAAATAAATTCACGTCCCCTCAATCGAGAAGAAGAAAGGAGTAAAACGAGATCAAATAAATAGAGGGAGAAATGTTCCCATTAGACGTCTGCCGCAAACGGCCCACGACCGGCCACTTCAATCAGAGCTGAATTAGGCCTAATATTTATTTCCAGAAACAATTGTACATGCCTCAGCCGGGCAATGATTGGACATGTTGTGGACAGATGTTTAGATGAGCTCATGTTTGAATGTTGATTCTGGAGGGTTCTTCTCTGAGACTCCATATCGCCACCTCATACTTGACTTTTGGACACAATTCTCCGAGTTCCGCTTGTAATTGTGCCATCATCAGATAAGAACTTGTTGTAGTGTAGAAAACCCCTCTCGGAATGGGGCAAAAATGCAATTAAACCATAATAAACATTAGAAAAATAAACAAGGAGATTTATTGACTGCTACGACTAATTACCTCTGGAGGAAATGTGCAGGATCATAATGTCACAAGAAATCAGTTGACTGCAACCAGGCATGAAGTATAATGGTAACATATGCAGCAAGGAGCTTAGACTCTCTCCAAACAGATCCTATACCTCCCACAGGTACCTGCAGTAGAGCTTAGCAGCTCTTACGAAGAGCAAACGCCTCAAATGTGCGCAATATGCGTTTGTTTACACCACGAATGGATTCCTGGTGATAATAAAACACCACTCCCTCTGAGTCTGACCCATGCATACGCCTGCAAGAACTACTGTCGAACTACTGTTCGCATGAGCCGGATGTGGATCGTCGCTGTTGTGTCAGCTGTTTATCAGAGAACCGAGATGGAGTTTAGTCTGCCGGGGAAATATACGAGGCAGCCAGAGGCCGTCGACGTTATCTTAATGGCATGATTTATGGAGGTCGCGCGCTGAAATGAGCAGAGGAGCCGCGACAGATGGGGACGTGCGCGGGAGACGTTTCCACTGTAGACGGTTCGCGCGCGCGCACTCGCAGCCACACATACGCTCATCCATCATGAGTTTTGTGTTGCTGTAAGCAATGAGGATAATTGCGGTGTTATGGTAAGAGTAGCGTGATTATGATTGTTCGACATGGGAGGCTGTGCCTGGGCTAGCGCTCGCGCTCATTTTCCGGGGCAAATTATTAAAATGAGGCCTTTGGAGCGAACTGAAGGGAGCTACGACAAATAGCCTACAATACGTTTAATCGCCTGATAACGATGGTGATCTAATCAGGGACGTTAATGCTAACCACATTCATTTTCGATAAAAACACACTCTATCGATTTTTCAATGACGTTTGTGCCATTGGCGGATATTCACGTCGAGCTAATTGGCGCATTTATGATTTTTTCTGTTAAGAAATCTTGTAAAGGCTGCCTTTTTAAGTCCGTTTAATTGTTCCTGGTAAAGTAAAAGGTTTTCGTATTCTTTCATTAAACGCTAACTACTTCTGGCTTTGAAACGACTTTCCTTTTCGATGACGTCACATAGGAAATAAATAGTGAATAAATCTATTAAGACGCAGTTTAAAATTAATGTTGTAGATAATCCAATTTTTTTTTTTTTTTTTTAAATCATGCCATCAGTTAATAAAGTAATTGGATGCCTGTAAATGTATTAAATTTTACAACAATAATTGCAAGTAATGAGAACAACTAAAAAGAATTGTTTCCATTGGGATCCATCAAGATGCTCTCAAGGGTCAACTTGACCTTCGTGTGTGTGGTCACATTGACTGACATTCAAGTCCATTTTGGTACATAACGCCCACTTAATGCAGTCGATTTCCAATGTATAAAATCAAATCCTGCACGACAGTTTTCATCAAATTTGCTGTCACTTGAAAATATGTCGAATGGGAATACGTCAACATATCGACTTTGTTTTAAGCCTTTTAAGCAGCCCCTCAAATAACCAAAAAACGGGTATGTTATGTCATGTGACATAACATGAAAAGTCAAGGAAATGTCAGAGATTTCCAAAGGAATGAATATATTAAAACATGCAGTCATACTGGCCGAACACACTATTACATACAGTACCATAATACAGCACATGGCAGCAATAACGTAGCTGGAAAGGAAACCGGCTAACAAGCTATGCTTAATTGAGCACTTAGTCTAAGTAGTCAAGGGCCATAGTTTGAATGACCCTGTAGGAAAATGAAACTGCACGGTGGATGATACACTGTGTGTGCATGCATTTGCGTGTAAGCATTCACTTTTTCTTGGACTGCTGTCCAGTTGGCTGTTGTTCGACCTTGTAATTAGCGCCGAATGCTGATATGTCTTTTGGCTGGAGAAGAGCTTTTGATGGAGTGATCACAACATTGCATTGATCATAAAGTCTTGTATGAACGTATTCCCATAAAAGCTAAAAATAAGCTTCTAAAGAGCTCTCTTTAAATTCACTTTAAATTCGTAATTGTTTCTCAATTCGCCATGCTGTAATTTACAATGACTTAACTGTGGTGGAAGACTTGTGTTTTGCTCTGTTTGAGAGACAAATCATTGTCCCGTTTCGGCTTTATATTGTCTGGAAACTCGGGTGAATCTCTGCCCAGAGTTACAGTGCTGTTGTCGGTCTAGTTTGTCATTTGAAGGAGAAGCAAACATGTCAGAGAAGTTCAAACGTCAGAGATGAATCAAAGTCAAAGGGTAATGTATACATCTGTTCACTGAATCTAATTTGAGAAGCTAAATTGTAGAGAATTACAAACCTTGCCTTTTTTTTTAGTAGTAGTAGAAATGTATGAATTATGAAAAAAAAAGACACAAATACTGCACATATTGATGTATATGTGACTTTTTTTTTAGCTTTATTTGCACTTGTGCGTACTAGATACAGTGGCTAAATATCAATGTCGATGAATTGTTTCAAATATACTATTAGTTATATATATATATATATATATATATATATATATAATAAGCCAAGTTGGGTTAAATGTGGACAAACCCAGCAGCTGGGTTAAATGTTTGCACAACCTGCTGGTTCAAAAATTACTCTATTGCTTATAATAAACCCAAAATTTAACCCAACCACTGGGTTTGTCCATATTTAACCCAACTTGGGTTGTTTTTAACCCAGCATTTTTTACAGTGTACACTACCATATAAAAGCCTGGGGTCGGTATGACTTTCTCTTTTTTAAAAGAAATTAATATTTTCATTTCTAGGAGCATTAAATTGATCAAAAATGACAGGAAAGACATTTATAAATGGATAAATTCCATTGTTTTGAACATTCTATTCATCAAAGAAGCCTGAAAATAGTGTCAAGGTTTCCACAAAAATACTAGGCGGCACAGCTGGTTTCAGCGTTGATAATGATTTCTGAAAGATCACGTGACACTGAAGACTGCAGTAATGCTGCTGAAAATTGAGCTTTATAAATTATTATATAATTATTTTGCTTTGTAAAAAAATGTTAAAGAGAACAAATAAAGCAATGGACACTTCTTTCAAACACAAAAAAATGATCTTGGTGTTCAAATTAATTGCAGAAATTACTACACTGTAAAAAAGAAGTGTTGTTTTAACTTAAAAAAGTAAGTTACCTCGTTGCCTTAAATTTAATTTCAATGAACTCCAAATTTTGAGTTGATACAATGAAGGCGATTGGTTTAATCAATAGAAACTCTGTTATCTGAACCACATTAATTATCTGAGTTGAATTATCAAAAGAAAAATGTCTAAATATTTTATTTTCACGATACAAATGTGAAATTGGCAGTTCCCGATCCCATTCCCCCTCTGTCTCTCCTGAAACTTCGCTTCATGTCAACTTACTGTCATTTCATAATAAAAGCCAAAAAGTAATCTTGGGAATAAATAAACTCATTGATGTCCACAAGATTTCACATTCATGTTTGTGAGCGTTAATGTTGTTCAACCTCTCTGAGTATTTGTCTTTCCATCTCAGCGAGATCTCAACAACTGCAGGCTTTTTTAGAGAGTCAGATCTGAGGTCTGCAGCGGGGAGACGGCCTCTTCAGCCAGGTTAACCGACTCAAGATGAGCAGTGTGCGGGCAAGAGTTGAAAACATAATGTGATTTGTTGTGCTTGGGAGCCAATTTGAGTCTTTTAGGGAGAGATCCCTGCCTGGTCGCTCGCTTGCGCGCTTGGCGAGGAGACCTTAATTAGAGAAGCTCGAATTTATAGACACTTTTGATTATGGCTGATCTTGAGCTGTAAAAGGATGACATTGCCTAGGAAGGGGACATTGGCAAGGGAAGCCGCACAATTTGATAATGAAAACCAAAGCTTAGGAGAAAGGCTTGTTTTGAATTTGTTTACACATTTATTATCCTTTCAAAAGGAGCGCTTTATCCAATGAAATCAGGACAGACACAGATGTCATAATCAAGAGGCAATAAGAAGGGATGGGGGGAGAAATGAAGCGGTTTCCATTATTATGTTTGAAATAAGGGCAATTATACAATGGAATAAAGATATAAAAAAACGATCTTGGGTCATGGAAAAGTGCCCTAGTTTTACGTCTTGTTTGCTCATGTTACCAAGTGGCACTGGGTGGGCAATGGCAGGAAAGTGGGAGGAGATTATTGCACAATTTTGATCCAGACTGGTTTATAAATTAGTTTTGAAGGATTGACAGGATCTTAATCCAATAGAGTATTTGGACCGAATCATAAAAAAGAAAGACTTGTTTCAGATTGATCTGATGTGTGATTATATCCTCACTTTAATTGGGGAAATTTTTTCCCAGTTTGCAAAAAAGACTGCGTCCTACCCGAATAACATGTCCACTCAAATTTAAGCTCCGCCTCTAAATCTTAAGCTGTCATAATGTTATAATAATCAATGCAGTGAAGTTTGACTCCCCCTGTTTAGTCAATGTGGAGCTGTTGTAGTCACTTTGTGATAGGTGGCAGTAAAGAGCTACTTTGAAGTTCCACTGCCTCCCTTTCCTTCTCTCCAGCCTTTATAAATCTTTCACCAAGTGATGACGTTCAATGTTATGGTTCAAGCTGAAAATTGAAAGCTTTTTTTATAGTTATACAGAAGATTTATTCAGTTGTAATTATGTAGGAGAATCGTATGGGGCGGATGATAATAAACCCTTTAATCTAAAAGCAGTTTGCATTGTGTGCGATTGAGGGAAAAGTCCACATAGGTCATTTTCCAGTGCAATGGACTGATGTGTATGGAAGCTTGTTTCCGCCATTGAATAAAAAATGAAAAGGGTAATTGCAACTTTTTACCTCCCAAGTCTGACTTTTTTCTCAGCATTGCTTGATATAAACTCACAATTGCCAGTTATAATAGTAAGAACTGCGTGATATAAAGTCGCAAATCTGACTTTATAACACGCAATTTGTGAGTTATGAAGTCAGAATTGAGATATAAAATCACAATTCTGAAAAAAAGTGTTTTTTTCCCCTCAGAATTGGACTTGACTCTCAATTGCGATTGAGAAAAGGAAGTCAAAAGGAAGTTGCTATTGTGAGAAAAGAGTCATAATTGTGAGAAAAAAGTCATAATTGTGAGAAAGAAGTTATAATTGTGAGGAGAAAAGTCATAATTGTGAGAAAAGAAGTCATAATTGTGAGAAAAGAAGTCATAATTGTGAGAAAAAAGTCATAATTGTGAGAAAAGAAGTCATAATTGTGAGAAAAAAGTCATAATTGTGAGAAAAAAGTCATAATTGTGAGAAAAAAGTCATAATTGTGAGAAAAGAAGTTATAATTGTGAGGAAAAAAGTCATAATTGTGAGGAAAAAAGTCATAATTGTGGGAAAAGAAGTCATAATTGTGAGAAAAGAAGTCATAATTGTGAGAAAGAAGTCATAATTGTGGGAAAAAAGTCATAATTGTGAGAAAAGAAGTCATAATTGTGAGAAAAAAGTCATAATTGTGAGAAAAGAAGTTATAATTGTGAGGAAAAAAGTCATAATTGTGGGAAAAAAGTCATAATTGTGAGGAAAAAAGTCATAATTGTGGGAAAAGAAGTCATAATTGTGGGAAAAAAAGTCATAATTGTGAGAAAAGAAGTCATAATTGTGAGAAAGAAGTTATAATTGTGAGAAAAGAAGTCATAATTGTGAGAAAAGAAGTTATAATTGTGAGAGAAGTTATAATTGTGAGGAAAAAGTCATAATTGTGAGAAAAAAAGTCATAATTGTGAGAAAAGAAGTTATAATTGTGAGGAAAAAGTCATAATTGTGAGAAAGAAGTTATAATTATGAGAAAAGAAGTTATAATTGTGAGGAAAAAAAGTCATAATTGTGAGAAAAGAAGTTGCGATTATGTTTATTTTTTATTCAGAGGCTGAAACAAGCTTCCATACGTTATGAACTGTTCTGAATTTTCCGTCACCTCACAAAAATTAATTACAACGTCGTGTTTTGTTTGTCCTTCTGCGATTCCTATGAATGTTTTAGCCTCATCCGTAATGAATCTCAGGACTTCAGAGTCCCTCCGGACTTCATATGACGTGATCAAATATAGCGCTGATTTCATTTCCCACAAGAGCAATGGCTACTAGCCAGTGGCTTAGCTAACATTCCAAGAACAGTCCAATCTGTCATTTGCCCATCACTGTCTAACGCTCGGGCAACTCCACGGCAGGTGGTACTGCTCATCCTGACCGCGGCCCGGCATAGTTGGCCAGCGTATTCTATTCCAGGCGCTGAAGTCCTGAGAACATGCTCGAATACTAACGTCAAGACGCTGGATGTCTGATAGAGAAATAAGTGAGATCAGAAGCAAAGGGGAAAGGCATCTTCATCCTCGAGCGGTGTCTCGTACAGAATGAGACGTGCATGCAGAAATCAGTGGTGCAGAGAGGAGACCACACATTCTGAGGGATCCTAGGGGCTCTCTGCTCGTTTTGAAGTGCAGTATGGTGGAAAGGTTAAGCTATCAGTCTGCCGACTGTGGCAGCATTGGGGCGGCAGCAGCCTCTGATGAGAGTTGACAGATGCTTTCTCCAGATCAAACTTTCCGGAAGGACACACAGACTGATGTGCCGTCTCCGCAGATGAGATTAAGGGGGTTTGGGATTAGAATCGTATATGCTTATGAACAAAACAATCCACAGAAATTTTGTGCACATTGTCGTTGTATGTTCGTGGCCATTTATTCGTACATTCTAAAAAAAAAAATGCAGTGTTAAAAAAATGGACAAATCCAGCGGTTGGGTTAAATGTTTGTTTTATGTAACTCGATTAATTAAATCAAATAAAAAATTACTAATCCAAAATAGGTCGGAAATGAACACTTATTAATGTTTAATAAATAATAATTAAATATATTTTTTTCAAATGGCTTATTAATAAAAGTTCGTCTTTTGATTATTATTGTTGCCTCTAGTAATTATGTGTTTGATTTTTTTAATTTCCAACCTTTTAGGTTCATTTTAAGCAAGCAAAACAGTCATTTTTTTAAACAATAGTTGAGTTAAATAAAACTACCCAGCAGGCTACATTTAACCCAATTGCTGGGTTTGTCCATTTTTAACCCAGCATTTAGATACAGTGGTCTCATCACACTCGAATATGTCATTCCTATCACAAAACCACATGGAGTACATGCCAGTGAGCTTATTTTAATCATGTTTTACAATATTTTTAAAGATAAAAAGTTACATTTTTGTTTTTCAATAAAAAAATAACAATTGGATGTTCTAAAACTATGAAATATTCACTCAATTATGAGAAAAAAATTCAGAATTTACTTTATTCTAAAGTATCTAAATCTTGCAGTTACATAAACAATTGATCTTTTTATTTAGTGACGGAAACGAGCTTCCATAATTAAGTGTGGCTTGAATGTTCAAGGATCTCTCATCGTAGTTTTGTGCCGTGTAATGTTCAAAATCTGATGGCTCAGCAGGTGTGCGTGTTAGTATGAGGGTAGAGGCCGAGCTGATGAGATGGGAGATATATCTCCTCTGTAAGCACTTGTTCCTTCCCAGGAGCCCATTGCCGCCCATGTAGAAAGGAATCTAGTACGGCTCTGGTGTCAGGCTCTGTCATGCATGGCCAGGCTCTGGGGTGCTTTTGAAAACGGCCCTTTCCGCCTCAGTCGGCTGAATAGATGGAGCCCAAGGGGCACTTTTTCCACAGCCACCAATTTATCAGCTCATATCCAGACCGATACGGCCTGTCGTTGCCTGCGCTTTCCCTGTTTGTCCCTCTCAATGTTTATAAATGGCAGTGAGTGAATGGCAATGCCTGGCGTAGAGGAAATGTCTCACTGTGATTATGTGCAGGTCGCTGCCGTTTTTCTGGGTCTGTTTGTGTTTTGATTGCTTAGGGAAATGTTTTGTTTGGTAATTTTTTTTTCCCCCAACCCACCCACTCTCAGATTTAATTACGTTTATGATATGTACTTATGAGTATCCTGAAAAAAAACCCCCCTGCATATTGCACACTAGTACTTAGTAATAGTTATGAAAAGTATTTCATGTAATCCACAGTAACATTATGGCTTTCATTTTTTTGCCAAAATGGCTGGACAGACGGTTACAATAATTGTCCCGGGGGCAATTAGGTAGAATGGCTGCGGGAGCGGCAAAGTCATTTTGTAAGCCAAACATCCTGGTGCTGGGCTCCAGAATTCAGCCAGCTTGTGGGGAAGTGGATCAGGGTTTGTTTTCGTTCCCTGAGAACTCTGCCAGATGAGCAGCACCTGAATTTCAGAGCCCTTCTCTCCTTATTTTCTCCGCCATCTTCATGTGATCAAAACAATAAACAATGGGAAAACCATGTCTAATTTTAATCTGAATCCTAGACATTATTTTATGGTGAAACGAAATAACATGAAGCATATTGTTCTGACTTTTTAAATCTAATTGAACGAGCCACATTTGAATTTTACATTTTTTTCCCCCACATTGGTGCCGTGACCCGGATGGCAGTGAGGTTTAGGACGGTAAGAGCTGTGCGTGAAGACCTCACTCCCCTGATCTCAGCGACTGACTCTAGAGACTGTCTCCTTGTTAGAGCGCCCGATTCCCATGCCGACAGATCCGGGTTCGAGTCCCCCTTAGATTGGGTGGTTCAAACAGGAGGGGTTACATATATACACAATAATACTGGTAGACGTGAATGGCATTGGTGCCGTGACCCGGATGGCAGTGAGGTTTAGGACGGTAAGAGCTGTGCGTGAAGACCTCACTCCCCTGATCTCAGCGACTGACTCTAGAGACTGTCTCCTTGTTAGAGCGCCCGATTCCCATGCTGACAGATCCGGGTTCGAGTCCCACATAGATTGGGTGGTTCAAACAGGAGGGGTTACATATATACACAATAATACTGGTAGACGTGAATGGAAAAATAGTTCCGCAACCAAGACCGCTGTTGCATTCAATCGACCTTATATTATATTATGATGTGATGAATGTGGGGTAACTTGTACTAAATGTTTCCCACCCCCCATTATTGGCACCAATGTTCACCCTCCAAAATCTCATAAAATCCAGTGGGGAAACAATGAATTCTACATATATTCTATATTAATGGAAACATATGGGATTTCTGTTATTGTTGGCCAAAAATCTTAGTGCCAAGATATTATTATTATTAATAATCTTACATTGTCTTTATCTATCACTCAGTACATTTATATTTATACCTTTTTCTCCATAACATTACCAGAAAAATATACCTGCAATTTGTAAATAATAATAATAATAATAATAATAACTATTATATTGCTCTACATTAATCTACTAGGTAAATGTAACCGAAACTTAAATAAGTAAATAATAATTATGTTAAAATACATTATTCTAGTGCTTACACTATCACTGTACACATTACTATATCTATATTTCTATGCTGCCCCCCCCATTGTTATATTGTGCTTTGTTCAATAAAAAAGTCTGTTGCTTAGCAACAGTAAATTAATTTTCACATTTTGATTGATTGATTGATTGATTTAAAAAAAAAAATGCAGTAATATTGCCATAGCTGAAATGGTGTAAATGGCTGAACTGTGGTAAAATGCCTCAAGTTATTGCTTCATTGTGGCGTCCCTCAATTCAGCTCGATCTCTAATCAAAGACACCTGAGCAAGCCAATAATCAAGGTCTTCAGGGTTACCAGAGAATTACAGGTGGGTGGGTTTGTTCAGGTTTGGGGCAAAACTCTGACAGCGACCCGCTAGGACTGGATAAGAGGAACCCTGCTTTAAATGTGATAAATGCATTATATTAGTGATACTGAAAATCTCAAAACGGTGCAGAAAACGTGACCTGGTCAGACAGAAAGCAGGCAAAAATGTGGAAATTTGTTGTATCCCAACCCCCTGTTTGGTCACACAGCTGATATAAAGCGGGCCAGCTTTGGCAGTCTGAATAAGTCTACGCTTTATAAACCAGAAGCTGAGCAGCTCATAAGTGATATCCATCATCACAAGGGGCAGAGCCGACAGACCCGTCTTTGAAAATGGAAAAAAACAGTGGTGTGGGAAAAATGAGAGTGTAATGAGCATTTTGCATGTGGGTAAATGAAATGTCATTCTGTTTGAGGCACTGAGCTGCCTAAATGGAAGACACAGTCCATTTATTAGTCATGCTAGAGGACCATATTATTTTCCTTAACATCGCCATTTCACATTGCACTCATCTGAGCGCGCTTAGAAAAGACGAGAAAATGAAGAAAGAAAAAAAAAAGAACAAGGCTTATAATTGACCTCGCAAATGAATGAAAATTAGTTTTGGCCCACATCCAGGAATTGCTAATGAGCAAAACAGCAAACGGCATCATTCTGATGTTGTCAGAGTATTAACCCTTCTCTGTCACCTTGGCAAGGAATCCCACGTTTGTATAAAACGGCCATTTTTCCTACTTAAAGTGGTGTGTTTAATGTGGAATAAAGGCACTTTAAGAAGGGCATGAAAAATGAGCAGCACTCTGTCATTTTGTTTGGTTCTCTTGCGTTTTTGTTTAGTTTTCTTACATTTGGGGGAGGAGCAATGGCGTATTTGTCACTCTTGAGTTAGCGCAGTCTCTTTTGGCCGAGATGAGTGAGGTTTGCCATCGCTCCCCTAAAAACAACAAGGCACTCCTGCCAAGCTTCCTAGTTAATTAGTGAAGCATTTCACACGCTGCATAACATCAAAAAAGAAATGGAAAAGTGACAAATTTTGAGAGCTTGGCAGCATTTGAGAGTCCGGCCGAGCTCGAGGTTTCCCAAGCAGTCCTGTTACGTGGTTTAAACGAACAGGTTATACGCTGTTCGGCTCTTCTGATCATTATATTCAGAACGGATCAGAGGCATTTGTTTCCTTCAGAAATATTTCCCCCTGAAGTCATCATTAGCCTTAATTAGTTTAGTTTTATTTACGAGCTCTTGCCCAAACTGACTGTGAAAGCTGAGAGAAGAACAAAAGGAATGTCAAATTGAAGTTTAATGTACCCATGGAGTGAAGTCCGTGCGGAAAGACAAGTTGTAATATTTTGTTTTTAGATTTTTGCAGCGACGCTTAGATCAGATTACGTTTAACGTTAAATGAAATGGTTCTGGCTAAAAAACAGTTTCTGACTCCACTTCAGAATTCAAATATCCTGATAATTCACTCACCCCGATGTCATCCAAGATGTTTATGTCTTTCTTTCTTCAGTCGAAAAGAAATTAAGGCTTGTGATGAAAACTTTTTTTCTTTATGTAGTGGACTTGGAAGGTTTCAATGCAGCTTCAGAGGGCTCTACACGATCCCAGACCAGGATTAAGGATCTTATCTAGTGAAACAATCTGTAATTTAAAATAAATAATTAAATGATATGCTTTTTAACCACAAAAGCTCATCTTGCACTGCTCTGCGATGCTGCACAGCTAACGTAATCATGTGATGCAGGCAGAAGCACTGTTCCAAAGCGAACGTACAAATACTAAGTCAAGCGCCATTTACAGAAAAAGATAAAACAATGATGTCAGATGATTTTGAAGTTTGAGGAAAAAATGAGATGGAGTTACTGCGTTACTTTCGCCTACGCGACCTTTCCAACGTGATTATGTAATGTGTGGTCCATCACAGAGCTAGAGCAAGATGAGCATTTGCAGTTAAAAAGTATTTATTTTCGATCGCTTCTCTAGATCAGACTCTTATTCCTCATCTGGGATCATGTGGAGCTCTTTGAAGCTGCATTGAAACTGACATTTGGACCTTCAAGCCATTGGTAACTGTTGAAGTCACTATGTGGAGAAAATCCTTGGAATGTGTTCCGCAAAAACCTTCATTTCTTTTCGACTGAAGAAAGAAAGACAAACATCTTGGATGACATTGGGGTGAGTGAATTATGAAATTTTAATTGATGATTAGTTTGTTCATGTGCACCTAACTCTTAAATTTAGTACTTTCTTATTTTGCCATTGTCTGTTTTGCAACGACAGTTGTTTTATTATTCTCCTCCAACCAAATAGTCACTATGAGCCTTGCTGCTTTGTGAAAAATTAACAAGAAGTGTCCTATAAATTACAGAATGTTAAAAAAGAAATACTGATCCCTCTATTTCATGCCTGACTTTTATAGGTTGGTAGGCGTCCATTTCCACATAATGATGACTGCCAAATGTTACGAGAAAAAATAGCAATGCTTTATTTCCCAGAACTCTCAGCGTTTTCAAAAATTGCTTGAAATGGAAGCTCAAACCTCCATAAAGCATTGCTGACATGCATCACACCTGTTCTTAACCTTATCATATCTTCATCCAAAACCTTCCCTCCTGCAACAGACTGCTCAGTCCCCACCCAACTCCACTATAAGCCCGGGCAAACTGTCACCGCATCGGCCGCAACAGTCTAAAGAGTTGAACTTGACTGGAACATATGTCTTCAATTTTAATAGCCCTTCATTCCCCCAGATGGCCTGGAGGGGGGAAGGTTGCCTGAGAAGCTGCGTTTCATGTAAGAATAATTTGTGTTAAGTAGCTGGGCGATCTGTTTGTTACGCTAGAGCTGACAGTTTGTTTATGTTTCTTGAGGAGTATGATGGATGGGGCAGGAGTTGATGCTAATTAGGCTAAATTGTTGCTAAGAATGCAGTGGGCCTGCGCCACACTGCATAGGCCAGCTCCCATTGTTCCTGTCTCTTCGCACTCGAGGCGTAATTGAATGGAGCTTGCAGCCATTCATCATTGTAGCGAGAGGCAGGAACAGGAAGTTAGAGTCTGAGGCACTAAAGACAGTTTGTCCCCCTGTTTGGGGGACGAACTGGTCGGGCGTGAGTGACAGTGATGGAACATGTCAAAGCGACTTCATGTCTAATTTAGTCTTTAAATCAGTATTGACATACACTCTCAAAGAGTCTGTTCCAAAAACCTACTATACTACTTGCATAGCCAGCTAAGTTCACCCAAAAATGATAGTTCTGTCATTAATTACTCACCCTCGTGTCGTTCCAAATCTGTAAGACTTTCGTTCATCTTCGAGACACAAATGAAGATCTTTTTGAGGAAATCTGTGAGCTTTCTGTCCCCCATAGAGATGCTTCATACAGTTTCAAAAAGATCTTCATTTGTGTTCCGAAGATGAACGAAAGTCTTACAGATTTGGAACGACACGAGGGTGAGTAATTAATGACAGAATTTTCATTTTTTGGTGAATTATCCCTTTAAATGGCAGCATCCTAACTGAGATGGAACTTAGTAAGTGGGTGCTTCACATTGATTAAATAGTAAGTTTAGCTTATTAAAATAATTTTTTTTTGTATTGAATGAATTGTAAGTTTTTAATAAATGGTAAGTTGATATGTCTTCTGGTTTGTCCTCCATCTTGGATTTACTTTTTCCACTGAGCTTGTTGCATTTTTTAATTTCTGGGATTGCATTCTATTTTTAAGGATACATGCAATTCTACCTCAGAACTGAGGAAAAAAATGATCTTATTTATTTTGTATTTTTTCCACTCCCACACCCAGTTACACTCACAGTTATACACACACACACACACTCAAATCGTACTGGCTGTTATGTATGTTTTGTTGGTGTTTTTATTTGTATTTTGCATTTAATTTCTATTCTGTAAACAATGCAATTGTCTGTTTGAATAATTAAAAAAAATAGCCTTTGCATTTTAACAGACTAAATTGAATGTGCACTAAGTGAATAAGCAGTTGGCAGAGGAGTATTTGCATTAATAATGCTTATAATGTAATGTTGGATCTCTAGAAATTGGATTTAATTGATATAACCGTATCGAATAACAAAGAATGGTGGCATCAACTTCAAAGACATCTGAATTTTATGGCTTTCTTGCATCATATAATGTGATCCACTGTATCACTTCCTCTGTACTTCTCTCTACCCCTGTCCTGTTCCTTAATTTCTCCCATACATTGCTAGTGGCACCTTCTCAATGTTCAACTTAATTTGTTTTCTCCCCTTTCCCCCTACATTTATTTTCTTTGGTCTGCCCTTTTTCCTGAAGCAGGAAAGTGAGGAAATGACTATTTCAAATCTGTAGACCTGTAGTCCACAGCCCAGCAGGCCAAGACCCCCAATCATCCACCCCATCCACACGTGCCCCTGACAGCCATGCTAATGCCCTCCACTCAGATTGGTGTGCCTCTCACTGTAAGGGTGTTACAGGGTGACTTCCGCCTTACTGTAACTTCATGCTAAACGAAGACATGTGAGGACCACACTCAGAACGGCGTCTCACGTCAGCTCTGTGTTATGTTGCAAACGGACAGAACCTGGCACCAGTCAAGGCCCTCGACCTTCTAAGTCCGATCGCCTTAGAGAAAGACGGAGAGGGAATTGTTTACTGTGCCCCTACAAATGTTTGCGTAGAAACATGTGTTAACAATTAACCTCAAACACGTACATTCACCATACAGCAATGTCATCTGCAAACAACAGCGTTAGGACAGGGTGGAGGGGATGGGTTGGCTTGAGAAAGAGTTCAACTTCAGAGAAGTGCACTTAAATTGTTTCTGGATGACTGTTACTTAACAAGCCCTTAGCTAGCATGGAATGGGTTAGCATTGTCTCTAGTCTTGAGCTAAACAAACAGCGTCCTTTCAACATTGCTTAAAAAGGATAATTATGTTTGCAAGCGTAAGACAACCTTTAGACATATAAGAGATCTTGCAAACCTACAAAAAACCTTCTGAAAAATGCCTGGCATTTAGCAAATATGCTCTGACACATTGATGTTCCCTTGTGGGGAATGCAATTTTGATTCAGATAATTACTATTTGCCAAAGTGACGCTCCGAGGGTACATTTATACAGCAACGATGTGCTAAAAACGGGAACGTTTTTCCTTCGCTTTTTTCACATGCAGACAATACGATCCCCGTTCACCTGGATCCTCGAAAACGACTAAAAACACTGTATTATTATGTATGCCAGGCCAGTAGTAGGCTTTCACTTTGTACAGAAGTATTACTGTAAACCCTAACGCTCAAAATAATTAATTGGTTTGAGTAGAGCCAACTCAAATTAAACAAATTAGTTCAATCAAATCAACTTTTATGAGTGTATTGAGTTCACAAAACATACATTTTAAGTAATCTGAATTGTTTCATTGTTTTGAGTTTTATGAACTTGTTTCTTTTAATTAAGACGAACTTAAATTTAACTGAAACTGGGCTGGGATTTCTCAGCATGCTTTGCCATGACACTCAAAAGGGAGAGTAAATGTTAAAATTGTTGTATAATGTCTTTGGTGCAGGATTAATGTTAAGTGGTAGATTTAGCTGTGTTTAAAATTTAAAGTAGGATTACCATCATGGTGACGAGTGGAGCATGAGCTTAGTTTGAGAACAGATATGGTACATGTTTTGTATTGCTGTACTTCATTCTATGCTATGCAAGTGCTATCAAAGCTTTGTCACCAATTAGGAGGGTTGTGTTTATTGAATTAGCAAGTTAAAGCCAGCCAAGTTTCCACTACTAAAAAAATTTAAGTTGAGATTACATGTTTACAATTTTAAGTTAATGAATTGTATGAATTGGAACTGAAATTGAACTTTTATTCATTTTCAGGATATGAACTTTAACCAGTTAAAATGTTAATTCTTGATATCAGGAATTACATTTCCACTAGTAACAATGACAATTTTTGATAACAGGAATTAGATTTCCACTAGTAACAAAGTTCATTCTTGAGATCAACAATTCAATTTCCACTAGTAAAAACTATCATTCTTGATATCAACAATTGTATTTTTACTAGTGAAATCTCGCCATAGGCTGCCATTCAAATTCAATTGTTGATATCAAGAATTCATTTCTTACTAGTTGAAATTCCAGTTTCACATATCAGGAATACAATTCTTACTAGTAACAATGCAAATTTCTGATATCAAGAATTACATTGTTACTAGTGCAAATGTCTATTCTTGATATAAACAATTGAATTGCTACTAGTAAAAATATTCATTTCTGATATCTGAAATGAATTCCTGATATCAAGATCATTTCTGATATCTAAAACAGCTTTCTTACTAGTAACAACCATATTCATGATATCAGAAATGAACATTTTTACTAGTAGCAATTCAATTGTTGATATCAAGAATAGACATTTGCACTAGTAACAATGTAATTCTTGATATCAGAAATTGTCATTGTTACTAGTAAGAATTGTATTCCTGATATCAACAATTGAATTTGAATGGCAGCCTATGGCGAGATTTCACTAGTAAAAATACAATTGTTGATATCAAGAATGATAGTTTTTACTAGTGGAAATTGAATTGTTGATATCAAGAATTAACGTTGTTACTAGTGGAAATCTGATTCCTGATATCAAGAATGATAGTTTTTACTAGTGAAAATGTAATTGTTGATATCACAAGTTCATATCCTGAAAATGAATAAAAGTCAAAACGGCTTGCCATAATTGGCTTACTCAAATATTTAAAGTTAAGAGCAATTCAAATGTATGAATACAAAATTAAAATCTGCAAGTTCTGCTTATTTAAACTTTGGATTTCTTAACTTAAACAACTACATTGTAGGTCATCAGTGCCGATTAATCAGCAAAACCGATCAATCATTCGCTGTTATGCATACCAGGCCAGTATCTGCCAATATCACTTTATATAACTACACACCTGTAGACTGAACACATAATACACATGCGCACCACCTTTTCACAAATTTGCGTTTTTACTGTTTACACCGAGACGGTATCGACAGTAACTTGCGCTTTGAAACCCGTTACAGTGTTGTCTTGTAAATGAATGGCCGAAAAGCATGAAAAGTTTTCTGTTTTTAGTTGCAAACGGAGTCGCGTAAACGGCCCCGCAGTGTCTTTTAGGGTAATAGGGGTCACTCTCAATTTCTTTGTACCACATATGCCATTTGTGACTTAAATCTGATTGTGCAGCTTTGCATGTAGTATTCAAGTTCACAAATAAAAGTTATGTAGTAGCAGCTAGCCCTCCCTGTCTTTGATCCTTCCCCATGTTAGCGCTCACAACATTCTCAAAGTGTTCATCTTTTGGTTTCCATTCTTGCACGTTAAATCAAATTTAAATATCACCCATGCATGTCGCTCTAGAATAACTAGTCTTACTACTATGATACTCCACCTTACTAATACATGTTGCTACTAATTATGTGACTCCGTTCAAAGCTGTACAACAAATATTGTTATAATAACCCATGGCCAAGCTTTTCCGGCAAACACAAACGCTTTCAACCTGAGCAGTTTATGCGTGACCTTGCTAGATACTCTGGGTAAAGTCCCATTATCATATAATCCATCCATCAAGGTACGTGTCAGATGATTGGTGGGACACATTTCTGCAGGGTTTAAAGCTGCATATACACGTTAGGTTGTAGGTTACGGTCTTGATGGGGGAGGTCAGAAGAAGGAAGCGAGTGTGTTCGGATGGGCGAGAGTGAAACCCGAGCATGATTGAGTTAGGGAAAGGAGAAGAAGCCCTCCGGCTCAGAGTCGGATGTTGTGTGTATACATAGCAGTCCTGTCATGCTACCCTTTAAGCAAGTGGAGACCGACTTACAAATTGCAATGGGACCTTTTTGCATGCCAGAGGTAGTTTTGCGTCCATTGCGGTGCGCACAAGGAGGTCGTGCGAGTGTATGCGTGTGGTAGCGCGCTGTTGTACCTGTACATCCTCATTTTGTATGAGCACTGACAATGCAAATGCACACAGATGGCCATTCTTGATCTGAGATCACACAAGCCCACATAAACGGATTATGATCCTTTATATTATTCGCAATCATCTGCACTCTCTTTGTTGATTGTGCAGAACACGAATAAAGAATCGATTCAATTAACGAATCAACTTCTCAGCCTCCACAAAGCGGCTTCCTTGTTTTCCTTGTGCTTGGTTTTTTTTTAAACTAGGAATTTGTTCTTGCTGCTCGCTCCACCATTCTTTGTCTTTGATTTGGCACAGCGTGTGAGGTGCTTTTTAAACTGTGGGAAAAAATGTCCCGAGCGAAGAGCGGAGTGGAGGCGCCGTTCAGCGCTGCAGAAACGCTAAGCAAAAGCAGATGTTATAAAGTTTACAGAAATCAGAACATTATTTTCCTGTTTCCATCGCATTCTTCTAAACACTTAGCGAACAAGCTTTGAAGTCACCCAAGAAATCTAGTCTGCGGGAGGAACGATAGCATCTCGTAGGGGAACGGCACGAGGGAGGGGCGGAGGCGTCTCTCCTCCAGCGTTGCTCTGTCAGAACCAGTTTTGCACTGATGCGAACAGAGCCATTCAAGGCCACGGTAGACGCCGCCTCCTGCACACGCCAACACCACTGTGGTCCTCGACATGGACGGCCGTGTGTATAGCTCTACGCATCAAAGAGAGAGCAGATAAATCCCGGATCGCTTCGAGGCACACCACAGGAAGTGAGCACGAGGGCAAGTGGTCCGGATTTTATTTCAGCGAAGCAAGGCAATCAAGGGGTTTTAAAGTGTCTCTAAGCCGAAGCGGCCGGTTGGCCTCCGTCCTATTGTTTCAAAGTCGAAATTCATTTCATGTGCACTTGCTTTTGATTTAGCAAGGCAAATCACTCTTATTACCTTGAATTTGGAGGAAAGGAGACAAACAAGTGTGCTTTCCTGTTTCAGCTCTGCAAGTTGAGCTCTGGGTCAGCTCAGCGCTTGTAACCGAGTGATTTGTTGTGGCATGGGAACGGGACAGATGAAGAAGATCTCAGTGTCACTGTTGCTTCCTAGAGTCAGGATGCCTTCAGACTTCATCATCATATATACATGGATGTTGTTTGTGATCTTAATTCAGCCCTCCCAACCCTACATAAATTGCATTCTGTCTTTTTCCCCCCGTTTCTATGTTTATTGTGAGCCTCTGTTTGTGTTTGGATAAGGGGCTGGTACAGGCCCAAAGCGAGGTGAGCTGTTTCCCTGTCTTCTTTGTGTATCTTTTGTGGTCAATGTTAACGTTTAGGTGAATTCTTTCTTTTAAGGGATGGCATCTGCGCCCAGGGTTATTTTTTCTCATGTTTCCTTCAATTTTCTCTTCTCAAAAAGTCCGAACATTCTTCAACTAAATAAGACCTACTTTAGTATAAACGCCACGAAAGATGGCATGTAAACTTTCGTTACTCGTCACCGTCATTCTGCGTGGTTTTCACAGTGTTGTTTCCTGGCTGTTAACTTACCACTTAAAATCCACACTTCCTTACCTTCCTTCACCCTTCAATAGACCTTCATCACAGCGGAATTAGTAACCGGAAGTGCTCGTC
The DNA here is from genome assembly GCA_037194245.1 of Opsariichthys bidens. Lineage (NCBI taxonomy): Eukaryota > Metazoa > Chordata > Actinopteri > Cypriniformes > Xenocyprididae > Opsariichthys > Opsariichthys bidens. Next base: position 4,459,228 of record CM074286.1, on the reverse strand, counting down.
AAAGCGGTCCATCGATTCTTATCGATTCCATCGATTCTTCCGGCTATGTATACTGTAATCACCTAGTTGAATAAAACAAGCAACCGCAGGATGATTTCAAAAAGACAGTAGAAGGGATATTCTGATGATTACTGTGGACAGGATTTCGTATACTTGTAGTTTTAACCCTGCGTAAGCCGATCTGAGAAGGCAGTGGCTCGTAAACACGATTATTTCACCACACGGTGTCAGTAACTAGTAACCGCGACGCTACAGTTTGTGTGAGAACGGATAAATAAGATCAGAATGAACATAGTTATTTGTATTAAATATTTTAGTTATTATTCTGTCGCAGTCTTTTCACTGTATGTAATTCACATATTTATGCCAAAATTCTTAATTAATGTTCAAAGTCAGACTGTCAACACGTAACCGTTTTAGAATAATTAGCCAAAATGTTTAACATTGTTACATTTTCTTTAAGGCAGTTTCCGCGCATTCATTTATCTTTTTTAATACTGGTTCTTTGGGAAATATTTTATATATATATATATATATATATATATATATATATATATATATATTCAGAATGCACATTTGGGAGGGAACTAAAATCCTAAACAAGCCTAAACATCCTCATTTTCGAAATATATACTACACACGGACATACTCCTGCGTATTATTTTTGAAGATGGATCTTCATCCCGCCGTATTAGTCTCAACCATACTTTCCTCAATTCTTTTTGTGTCGGCAAATCATGAAAATTGAGGTGAAGGCGGCGTTGTTTAGCATTGGAGCAGCCGGATACGCTGAAGTAACACCGATGAGAGGATTCAGCCATTAGTTTTGAGTGCGTCGCGATGGAAACAGAATATACACTGCTTCACTTACCAGATATAGGAAGTGTGTTAAATGTATATGCACATTTTGTTCCTGAGGACCTTATTTGCTGGATAGGAGCTGAACTCCAGAATGGTAACTCTCCAGTAGGGTTGGCTGCTCAATGATATTCTAGTCTCTAGATATGGCTCTGGTCCATCTATCAGTCAAGTCTATTGCCCGGGTTCACAGACAGGGCTTAGGATTAGCCAGGATCAGGCCTCAATTCAATTAAGGCATTTAAGTAGCTTTTATAAACTTACACTAGAAAAAAAACATTACTGGTCTGCATCTTGAGACAAACAATGGCTCTGACATTTTTAAAGATGTGTCAGTACTAGTTACTTTCAAACATCTGTTTTAGTCTGGGACTAGCTTAAGCCTGGTATGAGTTTTATTGTCTGCCAGGCGAAAATCATAAGTGTGAATGCACAGAAAAGCCCTTTGAGTAATAGCACACCAATTCTTTTACGTATATATACATTTATATATATATAAATAGCAAAAACATTGGTAGGACTAGTTTCACAGCAAAGTTCAATACTTAGGTTTGAGTTTTTGAAAAATGGCAAACTATGAGCAATACTAATTGAGATGGTTCCCTAAGGAAACCCCATGAATTAGTGCTGTAAGTCATTAGCAGAGAGCTCAGGGGTTCCTTGAGTGTGAGTTAATGTCCAAGTCTCGGAAGGCCCCAGGAAAGAAATGACGTTGAGGAAAGATGGCTGCAAGCATTTCTGCAGCAGAGAGCTTCTCCTTATGTGTTTAGATTGCTTCTCCACGCGCGTCAAACTGTTATCATTGGCTGGGCGGCTGGTGATGCTGCTCCACTGGAAAGGCTCTGGTGTGAATTTTACTGGAGGACGGGGAACACAGATCATAAAAGCTGCCTGAGTTTGAGTCGTGAGCCCAGACGGACCGATGTGGCTCATACTTTCACTTCCCACCATCTGCTCAAGGGCCCACACACTGGAATGGAATCGAATGGAAGACCAGGGGGGAGCCAAATAGAGAGAACCCGGGCGAGAAAAGGAGAATCTTACCTCACACATGGGCACAGGGCTATATTTTGACAGTAAGTGCCATAAAGAAAAAACAAAAAAAAAAAAAAACGTTGCTTTTCCCTACCTGTGGCTCATGACATCATGAGCCAAATATGTTTTGAGTGAAATCCATTTATTGCCCAGTGTAAACGGCCAGTAGGGGGATCACAGGGGAAGATAAAACAACAGCCTGTCTTTACTCTTTAATGGCAGCACTGCTCATTGCCTCCCCTCGCGCCGTGGCAGTAGGGCTCCAGATGCATCGGCCACCCTGCAAGCTCATCCATCTCTCTAGCTTTTTCCGTAGCTCCTTTCTTTCCCATCACATCCTTTTTCCAGCATGCAGACCTGCAGCGTTACTGCCAGGCTGAACAACAGAGGGCCGAGGCAGATGGACGTTCCTGTCCACTGTCCCAACCCCTAACCTCCTCTGGACTCTGAGAGTGTCCGTGGTGCTCAGGAGGGGTCAGGACCCCGATGTGACCGAGGTCAGCCTAAGCTTAGGGGGTCAGCTGGAGGAAGAGGCTTCCGCTGCCCGCTGGCTTTGGGTGTGAAAGAGCAGAAAACAAGGAGTGAAAGATGGCCCAGGAGAGCACGAGCCAAGCCATGAAAGTTTAAACAAATACGAGGTGGAGAAAAAGTTACCTTGGTGGTCTTGCACACTTTCCCCAGCTGATGTTTTGTTTTTTGACGGGCCTTATTTTGAGAATCAGGAGTGAGCCAGAGACAGTACCTTTCGTCGCCAGTGTGGGGCGTAATTAGTGATGCTGCTTCTGCTCAGAGACCTCATTAGTAATATTAGTCCCCAGAACGTTTATAATTATTATTTTAAATTGTTATAAATAATATCAAATAATAATAATCATGATTAACTTTTAAATAATATCTAATATTTTATTATTATCTTATTATATTATTATTATTTTCCAAGTAATTTGCATTTTTCACGCAGGATTTCTATTTTCCAACATAGTTTTCCTTGTGTACCACGGCCTCTATAAGAGGCTTATAAAATTATTTGAAGTCTAATTAATATTTCATGTCCAAGTATTTATTATTTATTTGATATAATACAATTGCAGTATAATATGTGGGATAAGCCTGGTATTATATCACAAAATAAACTTTTTTTTTTTTTTACATAAACATATTTTTTTAAACATGATCAATCTGTCAAGATTTATTTTGCGATGAGGACTGGCTGACTGTACATTATCCCCGACTTAGTTTGCACCTCTATGTGTATAAATATATATATATATATATATATATATATAAATATCTAATATATATATATATATATATATATATATATAAATGTTTAATGAATAATAATTAAACAATAAACATTTATTAAATTGCTTATCAATAAATATTCACCATTTGATTTTTATTGTTGACTCTAGTAATTATATGTCTGATTTTTGGGTTCATTTTAAGGCAGCCATATAGTAATTTTTAACATTTTAACCCAGCATTTAGAGTTATGTATAATAAATGTATTCAGTTATGTGAGATATACACATAATCCACAATAATGTGGTCGTGGCCTAGTGGTGAGGGAGTCAGGCTTGCAATCTGAAGGTTGCTGGTTCGATTCCCACGCCGGCAGGAATTGAAGGTGGGGATTGTGAATGAACAGCTCTCTCTCCACCTTCGATACCATGACTAAAGTGCCCTTGAGCGAGACACCTGACCCCTAATTGCTCCCCTTGTAAGTCGCTTTGGATAAAAGCGTCTGCTAAATGATGAAAATGAAAATACAAATTATTGTAATATTTTCTTTCTGTATGCTGCGTGTTTGCTGTTTTAGGAGTTAGACTTAAGGCAATATGGTTTTCATACACTGTATTTGTTCATGTCACTTAATATGCCCATAAATAACACTGTAAATGATTTGAGAAATGGTTTGTATGACCTTAGTCCTCACCAGATAAACTCCCTCTGGCTTCAGGGAAGTTAATTTATGTCTATCAAACTGAGTCACGTGAAGGTATCAAAGAAATTGCTTGAGCAGAAAATGAGTTAATTGGGTTCCAGTGGACTGTGCTATATCTTTTTCGGGACTCTGCTGGGCTTGAAGTCGGGGTGTTTCTTACATGCGTCTCTGTGGAAGCGATGAAATGTGTGCTTTAAATCTGCTCAGTTTATCTATGGCATGGAGGATGGAAGAATAACACATCATGCACTTTGTTCACCCCAGCCTGCAGTAAAAAATTAAGAATTACACAGCGAGAGACAGTTTAATTCATGATCGTAAATAACTGTTTTACTCTCCTCTGGCTCAGTGAGAGTGGCTTTGGTGGCAAAGATGCTGCTTTCAATGATACCGACACGATTCAACAGAACTTGCGACACAAGTTAGGCAAGGATTCTTTTGAGAAACGCACCGCAGAGCGTTATAAAGCCGTCATAGGTAGATATGACTAATGATACACACGCAAAGATGATCTGTGCAGTTACGTTCAGAGTTTAACCACAAATACGGTAAATGAAGGAAGAAACTCAAGCATCTGCATGCAATCTTCATTTTTGTGAAATGAACTGAACTAATAAGAAGTGAACTAATATTTAATAATCAGCAGATCTACTGCCTTGTTTATTCATCTGTATGGTAATAGTGTTGAACTATTTTTTGCCCCCGCTTTAGTGTTTCATTTCTTTGGCAAAGACTACTTTCGCAAGGAACAGTTCATTGAAAACGTTGACTTTCTCAGTGAATGCTCTTTTATAATACTTTCTAAAGTAACTGTGTTTTGTGTGATAAGCCTAAAATCATATTTTAAGCTACAATATTTTGAGGATTTACCAAAATACCACTTTCATACATTACTGTATTCACTACCCAAACTTTTGGAGTTTTCAAAGTGGGGTTCGGGGAAAGTTGCTATGAAAAAAGTATTTTGTCAATTCAAAATAAAATCCAGAGATATGATTTTGTGAAAATATGTTCGAGTAGTTTGTATTTTTGTTGTGTCTTTCTTTTAATCATTAGCTTGCTTGTCTTACAGTTTTATAATTATATTTATTAATGAAAAGTGTTATACAAATTAATTTAAACTGAATGGAAAATGGTTCTCTTATAATGCGTAGGAAAAAAATGCTCTTAATACTTGCTCTTAACTGTTAAAAGTAAGTCAAATTAGTCATTTTTTTAATATATTTATTATCACACATTATATTTTAAGGAGAGTGTCTCTCATGAGTGGATTGTCATTTATCATATAAAGAATTTTGAAAAACCATATTCCACATGACAATAAAATGTTATCTTTGTATAGCAATTAGTTTTGAGTACTATTGGTCTGCCAAACTAATTTCTAGAATTTAAGCATTTTATATAAAAAGGTCTTTAACGTCATTAATCAACTCATTCAGTCAGGTATGTTCAACAATTTCATGTGTAATGCTAATTGGCATTTATTATTCCACCGTTAAAAACAGCTAATGTTTCTCTCCCCACATAAAGTAACAGATTTAACCCTGTTTTAGCCCCAAAAAATCGGATGGTTGCGGTATTTGCCTACAGTCTTTTGAAGAAGAGAAAGAAGGTTTGTTTCCAGCCTGTAGCAGCGTCCCCTCCCATACCACAGGGGGGTAATAATCACTTAACCCAAATCAGAGGCAATCAGACCACGTTCCACAGCTGGGAGAAACACACATCCCCGTTTGGGAGGAGAGCCACAGGAAGGAGAAATGAGAGGGGGATGAAGATGAAGATGAGGGTTGGAAAAGAAAATAGCTTTTTAAGTTGCTGGGTCTACTTCACATGTAATAGTTCGGCACATTTTGGCTTACACGTACATGTCTTACTTGAAACGCCATGGGTTGCATTACATTACACTTTACATTCCTGATCTTTGTAATTGGTATAGATCTGATTAAAACAGAACTAACTAAACAGGATTGCTGAAACAGTAAAGAATTCTCGTCTTTAAACTGCAGAGGTGTAGCAGTTAAAGAAGAAATATATAAACATTTGTACCATTAATATGTGAAGGACATTTTTATATATATTTTTTTACTCCCCAAGACGGGTAAGAATCTCTGCACATGGCATGTAAGAAAATAATTTCACTCCCTCGATTTAATAATCCTGTGCATGTGCCTTACGTATTATTCCTAATCAGCAGTTCAAGAAAATCCAAACAATGTACAGTCAAAATTCACAACATATAATGATCGATATTAAGTGAGATGGGTCACGATTTCTTAATTGATACACTCCCAACTGACAAAGTTACCTAAAGAAAATCCTGAATTTCCCTAGGTTAGAGTTCCCGAGGTAGAGGATTGCAAATAGGATCATTCCGACGTGACCTAAAAGCAGCATTCCCCCACCCACACACACCTGTTTAAGTGGTTCCTATAGCCCTAGTGCACTACAATGAATTTACATGAATTAGCTTTCGTTTATCCCGGACGAGCCCCCATCAACTCTTAAGCCATTTTTCCACCCCAGAAACTTTCTCTAGGAACTAGAGGTCTAAATTAAATTCGGGTTAAAATGTCCCCTTCAGAAAGTCCATGCTTGCGAGGTAGTACTTTTTCCGAAGTTTCGGGGGTGGGACTTGGGCACTGAACATGCTGATTGGTTGATTTTTCAAAGATTTTTAAAAGTCTGTTGCGGTGCATGCAGTAAGAGTTGTTTGCTATTCGAATTTACAGTGGACGAGGCAAGGCTTTGACGCAATGACAACAGGGTTCAGGCTTTATTAAGCTTATATGCATAGGACGAAATCCGGCGGGAACTAGAAAGTCGCATAGGACTCTATGCATCTACGTCACTTGTCTAATGCCACTCGCATCTACGTCACTTGTCTAAACTTCACGGTACTTTAGACAGTGATGGAAAAGCAGATAGGAACTGGTTTGGGGTAAAAAAAAAAAAAAAAGGTCCTGGGACAAATTATTCCCGGTAATTTAGGTGGAGAAGAACCATTCGAAAAATAATCGTTAGTTTAGTCGACTAATCTAACGATTATTTTTCGGTTAGTCGTTATAAATAAATAAATAAATAATCGTTAGATTAGCCGGCCAATCGAAAAATAATCGTTAGATTAGACGACTAATCGAAAAAATAATTGTTAGATTAGACAACTAATCGAAAAAAATAATTGTTAGATTAGACGACCAATCGAAAATAATCGTTAGATTAGTCGACTAATCAAAAAAAAAATATCGTTAGATTAGTCGACCAATCGGAAAATAATCGTTAGATTATTCGGCTAACCGAAAAATAATCGTTAGATTAGTCGACTAACCAGAATAAATAAATAAATAAATAAATAGTCGTTAGATTAGCCGGCCAATCAAAAATAATCGTTAGATTAGACGACTAATCGGAAAAATAATCGTTAGATTAGTCGATCAATAGAAAAATAATCTTTAGATTAGTCGACCAATCGAAAAATAATCGTTAGATTAGTCGACTAATCGGAAAAATAATCGTTAGATTAGTCGATCAATAGAAAAATAATCTTTAGATTAGTCGACCAATCGAAAAATAATCGTTAGATTAGACGACTAATCGGAAAAATAATCTTTAGATTAGTCGACCAATCGAAAAATAATCGTTAGATTAGTCGACTAATCGGAAAAAAAAAAAAAAAATCGTTAGTTGCAGCTCTAGTGCTGTAGTAGTCTTGTCTTACTGTGATGTGATAATGTCGAGGCACAGATTCTCTTCATGGCCAGAGTTAACATGGTCCCTGTGGCAGCGCTCTTTTGCCACAGCCAAGACCTCCAGCGATTCAGCTCGACTCAGGAGTCAGTCCTTCCGCCCTGCGCGGCTTATCTCAGCATACTCACCGCTTAGCAGCCTGGTCTGCTCTTAATCAACTGGAGATTGCAGCAATAAGATATCGGCAACATAAATCTGTGTGTGTGAGAGTGTGTATGTGTGTGTTCTCTACTGCCATCATCTCAGGTCCATTCAGAAAGGCCTCGCTGTTGCTCACAGCATCTCACAGCATCTGCCATTCATTTGGAGGGGAAGACAAACACACTGATGGAAATGTAAGGGAGCGCAACATTGCCTCTACTTTCTCTCGTCTTGTCGCTGTTTTGGTGTGGAGAGCAAGGGGTATTTCCACTCATTTGTGCACATCTACACCATTGTATGCTACCCTGCAGATGGGCCACATTTGAAAATTAAATCTAGTGAATTGAATTTTACGTTGTTTAAATACAAGCTTATGAGAACGAGGAGTTTAGTCTTCAGAGTTCCAGGGTCCTGTGTGTGTTTAAGGACATCTATGCAGTTTAATTCCTCCTGATGATCTGTGATTGAGAAGAAGAGATTGAGTTGGGATGAGGTTCATTTAGACCACTTGGAACGGAAGACTGACAGCATGTTGTGAAATGTTGTCAACCATCAAGATTACATGACGGATCATGGAGATATGGTGCTGTACTTTTCCATCCAAACCCTGCATTTTTTTTTTTCTGAACTTCTCATCTCTCAACTTTTTGCTGTTATTCACCAGGGATGTCATGAACTTATTTTTTCATGAAAGAGCACCAGTGGCAGTGTTGGCTGCACTAGGCAAGATAAGACAAACAAAACTTTTAAAGTTACTAGTACTAGTCCATTAGTTCATTTGCTTTGTCAGTTTAAAGGGGTGCTTGATTGTGATTTAACTTTTTTAACTTTAGTTAGTGTGTAATGTTGCTGCTTGAGCATAAACAACATCTGCAAAGTTAGGACGCTCAAACTTCAATGCATAGGGAGATATTTTCTTTTACAGAACGCTCTGTTTAAGTACTACAACAAATGGCTGGTAGGGACTACAACGATCTTCTTCCCGGCTTAGTGACATCACAAACCCCAAAATTCACATAAACCCCGCCCCCGAGAACACACAACAAAGGGGGCGGGGCCATGTTGGGCTGCTTTAGAGAAGAGGAAGAGTTGTTGTAGTAGAGTGTTGTCGATGCCGTCATTTTACACCGGACTGTTTCACAAATGATGGTCAATTCAACTCTGGATTTGCACAAAAGATTAATATGACGACACATGCTAGAGATGAGTTGAATCAACTCCACAGCAACTACATAAATTTATCCACTAACCATTCAGAAACATCCAGATTCATTCTGAAAGTCATAACTTCTTCCCGAGTCTCTCCATCAGTGTCCGGTTTGAACAATGTAAGGCTGAACACGTTACTGACAATCCTCATCCTGTGTGAGATTCTCCAGCTTTGTTGTTGTTCAGCAACCGAAGCGTGAGCTGTTAAAGCTCCACACTTTTCTGGAAAGGGGGTCGGGAGCAGCAGCTCATTTGCATTTAAAGGGACACACACAAAGACAGTGTGTTTTTGCTCGCACCCAAAAAGGGGCAAATTTGATAAGCTATAATAAATGATCTGTGGGGGATTTTGAGCTGACGGGGGACACCAGAGACTTATATTACATCTTTTAAAAGGGTCATTATAGGTGCCGTTTAAAGCAAATGCTCTGTAAGAGGTGGGCTTAATTAGACAGAACAAATTAAGTAAAAATGGTTCATTTTAGTTTCAGACAACTTTTTTTGAAGGGCTTTTTGCCTTCTTGGCAGGACAAGGCTATGGCTCCGAACACATTTTGACTTTTTAATCTCTAATTTAATTATCAAGTGAATGCACAAATAATATTTTTTTGTTTGTTTGTTTTCACATGGCTCATTATATAAGCCCAACCAAAGGGGAGAGATGTTGACTTCCAGAACATTATGAAAGCTACTTATTTTTACTCATTTTATCTCTTTGTCCATCTCTTTGTCTACAGGAAACAGTTGCTCAATTAGGAGATATTTGATGCTGTAGAAATAAATCCTGTCACTTGTCAAGGTTGCGTGTCACAATGACCTTCTTTGGTAATAATGAGTCCATACTTATCATATTGAGATTTTTCATGAGGAATTGAAATGAAATTAAAACGGGCTGTGGAAGCCATTTCATATAGTGCACACACATGGACAAACACACTCTCTGAGTGATTGCTAAAGTTGCAGTTTTTTTCCAGTTAAATGAACATGTGGGATTCCTTCCTCAAACTCCACTGCTTTGTTATTTTAGGTGCTTGTAATAGCTATTCATGTTTGTTAGGATTTTCTTTCTAAAAAAAAACAAAACAAAACAAACAAAAAAACCAAGAGCTACGGCAGATTCTTCAAGGCAGAACATAAAACATGTAAGTGGAGTTGGGGGAAGGTGCATGTGCGTGCGTGTCTGTTTAATGATGAGGTGTTGAAGTGGAACTGCACATAGATCAGTGAGGGACACCTGCTTCCCGCTCTCAGTGACCCAGAACCCCCTAAATCGTCTCACACACACGTTAATTCCCCACTAATGGGTGAGCACCACCCCTCCCCCATCCACGCATTCAATATGTTTGTCTCGTTCCCTTTCGTTCATCTGACAGCCGTGTTTCGCTCACCGTCTAGACTGAGAGCAAGTGACGATGACACTAAAATGCCCTTGAAATCAGTTTTGAATTTTGATAATACTCCAATGTTCAGTTCATACATTATCGTCTCAACTGATAATTTAACTATTATATGATTTGAACGCAGCTCATGCTGTCAAAATGATTTTAAAAAATTACTTATTATTATACATTATTATCATACATTTTTCATTAATTAACATATTAGTTTTTAATTATAATTATATATATATATATATTTTAATTTAATTATATTGCTTTTATTAAAAGAAAAGTTCATCCAAAAATGAAAACCTGTAACCTTTCACTCAGCCTCAAATTCCTAACCATTATTACTTTCGGTAACACTTTATTTTACAGTGTCATTGTTACACATGTTTCATGTATTTACTATAGTAATAATTAGAAATTATGCATAATTACATGTAATTAACCCTAAACCAAACCCTCATCCTAACCCTAAACCTATAGTAAGTACATATAGTTAATTGTTATTACTCAGTACTTAAATGTGTAATTACACTGTAACACTGACACCTTAAAATAAAGTGTAACCTTTCTTTCTTTATTCTGTGTAACAAGAAGATATTTTGAGAAATGCTTTCAGTGGAGGTCAGTTGTAACCAAAACTGTTTGGTCACTAATATTCTTCATTATATCATCATCAGGCTTAAAACGATCCCTTTAAGCTTCCACCATATCACATCTAACCAAATGTCACATGACAAAGTTCTAGATACTAAAACTATAGCATAATGTGTGAAAATCTCAGCCAATCAGGACCTGTTTGATGTTCCATTTTGATGTTTGATACGAATGGTTGATGGTTTAGACTTTTAGATGTTTCTTCAAACTTCTCAAATATGTGATAGGTATTTTACATCTGCATACTTGCTGGGTGTCTTGTGCCAGCCAAGTAACTACCATTGAGAAACGGTGGCTACTGCAGTCCTCCAGTCATTTTTGTCGCAAAAATTTTGTTTGGAAGGCCTCCGGTCATTTTTGTCGCAATGCATTGTGTCGCTCGCTTGAGTTTCCCCAGCGCGCTGCTCTGCTGCGAGGTGTTTTTGATAAGATAATGGTGAGGGCTGTCATTCCTCTGAGACTGCTGACCTCTAAATGGGTGCTGAGTGGAGTCTCGGTGTGGTTTTGTTCGCTCGGGACAGCCTGGACGTGCTCATGCACTGTTGACTTAAGCGTTCCGCCTGAGCCATCAATCATCGGCCGGGTGACAGGCGGCTTCTGAACCCTGCAGAACTTCTGCCAGCAAATATTCCCCTCTCTCCCCATTCCCTGCATGTAGCAACCAGCTCTCTGAAACAACAGTGAAAACAGCCCCGTCTCTCTCACACGCACATTACAGCGCACACAATCACACACACACACACACACACACACCGTATTTAACCTCACGGACCCCCACCACCACACACACCAGCTCGCCCCACTCTTTCAAAGACGAAGAATTGCTTCTAAATCCTTCCTTCCCATTTTTTCGAAACCGCCAAGGCATTTGGAAGAGGTTTTTTTTGCAATTATATTTAATCATACGCGGCCGCCCCAATCAGTGGGAGCGGGAGTGATCACATTTGCATGGGTTTCAGGTTCTACCCCTCACGTCAGATCACTGCCCAGCGGCCACAGAACACAGGACCACCTGGGCGATCTTTCTCTCCGTCTCGCTCTCGTTCTTTCTATCTCTCCGACGATCACTCTTTCCATCCCGTTCCCTCGCTCTCTCACTGTTTCCTGACTTTAAATGTTTAGCGAGTGGGTAATGTGGATGCACACACACACACACACACACACACACATGTGCCGGGGTGTGAACTGTGGTTGATCGGACTGGAAAAGCTGCATCAAATATACATGTGGTAAATCTGAAATTGGTCAAGTTATATTTCTACATGGATTTCAGAATCTACGTTAAAGGTGTAGTTCACCCAAAAATGAAAATGTTGTCATTATTTACTTTCAAATCAGATATGGCACCGCTACCGCATGTCGTTGACATTTGAAATTCAAATTAATGTGACAATTTATTAAAAATAATTATTGAAATTAAAATTGAATTTATATAAATAAATCAATAATGGAAGGAATGGTTTGAAATATTACAAGTGCATCACAACTTTGCAATGTACAATATGAAAAATGAATATTCATTTTGAGATTACTTTTAACACTGTTATGGATTAAATTTTTTAAGATGAACTTTAGTGAACGTTAAATATAAGTGTAAAAATGGAGATAATATTTGTATATTATATGTATATTGTATGTTTATTTTTTCACATAGCTCTCTTTTATTTATTTATTTATTTATTTTTTATTCCTTGATTCATTAGGGAAGTAAGAGAATCTCTTGATTTTATTTTCACATTATTATGATATTCAGCAGTGTTTTTGATATGCTGCATTTGGCGCCGTTGTATGTGTGAACTGAGCTGACTGGACGATTACGTCACTGTTTTCTCCAGTGCTGATATACATAAATTAACTAGACTAATAATGTCTCTGTAAAGGAATGAATCAATAATATATAGAATAAGATGGACAATGACACCATTTTCTTTAGGAGCTGCTGTGCAGCCAAATTATTTGCCAATTATTACTGTAAAGCTGCTTTGCCACAATTTGCATCATAAAAAGCGCTATATAAGTGAAGGTGACTTGACTCGACTAATTATATATTTGATTAAAACTACAGGTATCTAAATAAATGAATAACTTAAACAAAAATCAATGGTTTCAATGCTACAAGTGAATCAATATTATAATGTATGGTGAAAAAAATTATAGTGATATACATTTTGAGGTTTGCAAAAGATAACATTTAACTGTTATTAAACTATTAGTGTTTTTAACGATGAACTGTAAGTGAGTGTTACTAGATGGCAAAAGTAATGTAAACAAAAAAGGGAGAATCGACATTATAGACACACACACACACACTCATGTTGTGTTTTCATTTTTCATGGGGACATTCCATAGGCGTAATGGTTTTTATACTGTACAAACTGTACATTCTGTCCCCCTACACATAAACCTACCTATCACAGAAAATGTTCTGCTATTTTAGATTTTCAAAAAAGATAATTCTGTATGATTTATAAGCTTGTCTCCTCATGGGGACCAAAAAAATGTCCCCACAAGATCAAAATTACTAGTATTACTATACCTGCAGGACATTTGGTCCCCATAACGTAGGGAATATCCGCCCACACACACATACACTCTCTCTCTCTCTCTCTCTCTCTCTCTCATACACTCAAACTCTAAAACTCAATATATCAAGGTCTACTTATTGTGCATCCCTGGAACATTTATGATTTTATTTTAGCTTCACAGCCGAGATAATTAATGACTGTTGTTATATTGGAAAGAGCTGTGTAAAGGTTCTTTAAACAAGTGCACTTGTGTGTACAAAAAAAATACAGCTTACAGATTTGGAACGGCATAGCAGGGAGTCAATAATGACAATTAAAAATTTTTTCTGGATGAACCATCCCTTCAACATGACTGTTGAAGTCACGAAAACGCCCACCAGTTGATTTAGGGTCTCTGCGGCTGTCTGTGTGTGATTGTCAGTTTTGTCTCTAAGATGAATTTTTCAGCTCCCTGACTCTCATCCCAGAGTACAACAGTCATGCGGCCCACCCAGTCTGTGTGAGAGCATTCCATCATTCCTACGGATGTGTGTCCGTGTTTGTGTGTGTGGATATGCTGACCATTGTATGCGCGAGTGTGCGTTTGTGTGTGCGCGAGGAAAGTCGTCCTCCTCTAATTTTCCCAAGTGAAAGGCTGCTTTATAACCCATTTCCATGACCTCAAGCCAAGCCCTTCCAGTCTTCTCCACGGCCTGCGTTAGCGTGTGTGTTTGCGTATCTGTTGCGCATGTGCGCGTGGACGTCCTCTAACTGCTTTCCATGTCCTGGAGCCAGGACTCTCCTCTGTAGCCTGCCTTACAGCACTTGTTTAGACAACAGTGGCGCACATGTTGGCTGAAATACGGCCGCTGAGCTCCTTCGCTCGGGTGAATTAAGCTACGGCATGTGTGCTTAAACCCAGACAGCTCGCTGATTTAGCCATAGATTTAAATGATTGATTTAAGAGCTCAACAGCCCACACTTGTTGAAGTGATGACCTTTTGGAGCTTAGGTGGGTCTCGGCGATGGGAAATAAGGGGGGCTGAGGGTGAATTTACAGCTGAAAACATACAGCTTCCTTACAGGCCGATATGTTTACATTGTCCACACAATAATATTTATTTTATAATACACTGTTGGCAAAACTCAAAAAAAAAAAAAAATTAAGGCGATCGGTTAATCAAAAATGTTTAAGTTGGCAGAACTGGCAGATTTTTATTGTGTACTCCCATTTGAACTGTTATTAAATTAAAATATTTTAAGTAATTAATAAATTTAACTTAAAATTATGCAATCTCAACGCTTTAATCAGGTAAAACTTAGTTTGCTGTATAAAAAAGAAATGAGATGTCGCTTCTATTCCCTTTCCCCAACTATAAAGATGGATTTTAATGTTATTTATCAATTGATAATTGTGTGTGTGTGTGTGCATATATATATATATATATATATATATATATGTGTGTGTGTATTTATATTTATTTATATATTTATACGTGTATATGTGTGTGTGTTAATTTTATTTATTTTATTATAAATAAAATTGAATATATGTAATTTGCATATTATCTATTCATAATAATGAAAAAATAAATCAAATAAAATATTTTTTATTTGTTTGTTTATTAATATTATTTTATATATACTATTTTATATTGTTATATACTTTGTTTTTTGTGTGCTCTTGCCTAGCATGAAGCACAAAGGAAAATGAGAAAATCTTTTTATCTGCGATGCATTTGTTTTATGAGCTGTTCAATTACTAAATGTGCTGAAGGACGAATCAGCCGAGACAAAACATTCCAGATCTGTTAATGCTTCCCTGTCATGTTTCTTCTCCCTCTCTCCCTCTTTGATAATACTTTTCCTTATGACCCCATAAACCAATCTGACCTTTTTCAGCTTCATAGAGCTTCCCTTCTTATTTCATAACCCTACTTCACCTCTATTGTCAAATAAAAATATTTTTCTTTTCCCCCCAAATTTAAAGCCTTCTGCATTCAGAATAAAGTGGAATTGCGTAACTGGCGAAATGCTGACTCAAACACCTTCAAATATGTGAAATCTGGACTAAGTAACATGTTCTTTCCAATAGCGATTCTGTCAATGAAGGAAGAAATGACTAAAACAGGGGAAAAAATGTATTCTGTGAAAAAGGCGGTCCAGTAAATACTTCTTTCTCTCTCTCTTGTTCTCTTTCTCTCTCTGTCAGCGTACGGGACTAAGTTAGGCATAAGCGAATAATTAGGTAATTGCCCTCCTGATTGAGCCCAATAGGAAACGTTTCAATTAGGCTAAAACTGCGCGAGGAGGAAGTAGGCTCTTACAAAGGGAAACATTTCTTGTCATGCAACTGTCAGCCCCCCAAGCCCACACCACAAGCGAGGATTTACTGGATACGAGGAGGAGGAAATGCTCAGAACGAAGGAAGCTCGCTTTTTAAAAGGCTAGGAAGAGAAATGGAGGGGCGGCGGGGGGGGGGGGGGGGGGGAGCATGCTAGCGACGGCTAGAGGAAGGGAGAAAAAAAGAGACAGCAACAAATGATTGCGGTAATTAGAGCTATATTTAAACAGGCCTCTTCTCTGATATGATTTGCTAGTGATCCTCTGTCCAGATAAGAGGAGGGCTTCTCGGCCCGCCGAGCCGCCTGTTACAAATTACAACCTTCCAGCCATGGAAGAGACACAGTTCCTGGAAAGAGAAGAAAGCGTAGGGGGAGCAAAAGGGCTTCAGCTATAGACTGAGAGGAGAAAAGATATCAGAGCACAGTGGCAAGAGAACACAGATGGGATTGCATCCTGCTGGACATATCAGATGTTATCTTGCCTCAGCTCGTCTCTTTAGCATCATCTTTGCATCTCATTTTGTGTGGTTTCGCTCATGATGTTATATTGTTGCTTGCTATTATTATTAGTGTGCAAAACTAGTGGCACTAAACAGTATTATTATAATAGTTATTGTTTCAATGTTAGGGCTGGGGAGGTTACTTTTAAAATGTATTTCACTACAGATTACACAATACATGCTTTAAAAAGTCATTTGTAACTATTTCGTTAGATTACTTGAGTTCTGTAACTTAATCTAAATACTTTAGAATACTTTAGAATAAGTGTGGAACAAACACAAAAAAAGTTTTTATCTCACAATTCGGACTTCTTTTCTCAGAATTCCGTGATATGAAGTTGCAATTGTGAGTTATAAAGAAAGTCTGAATTCTGAGAATTAAACTCTCAATTTTGAGAAAAAAAATCTGAGACTTGTGAGAAAAGTCAGAAATGAGATATAAACTCGCAATTTTCCAGAAAAAAGTCTCAATTGTGAGAAAAATGCCACGATTGTGAAATATGAACTCGCAATTTCAAGAAAAAAAAATCTGAATATCAAGTTTTTATTCTGACTTTATATCTTGCAACTGCGGGGAAAAGGGTCAGAATTGTGAGATAAAAATTCACAATTATCTTTTCTTTTTTCTTTTTTACCTTTTTCCTGTATCGCAAAACATGAAAACAGCCGTGGATCATCTAGGTCACAACATCTTAGTTGAGATTCAAGGATATGCAAACGTTTTAATGGGGCAATTTTTATAAATTCAGTCACCTGTTATGTGAAATAGCTGATTCAGGACAGTAATAAATAAAAATATAATTTCCATGATCCCTCTTATTTTGTTAAAATTATTAAAATGCCTCATATTCTGCAAGGGGTATGAAACTTATGTGCAGAAATGTAGCTTTGGATGCTTTTTCAGACTGTCAGAGTCACAGAATCATTAATTGCTGTTTACTTAGAATTTTAATGTCATTTAATCACTTTGCTAATCTAAAACACTTTTCAGATGTAACTGTAATCTGATTACCACCCATTTAAAATGTAACTGTAATGAAATACAGATACTCAAATTTTGTATTTTAAATGCGTAACTAAGTTACTTGTATTTCATTCCTCCCCAACACTGGTCACTGTAGGAATGAGTGTAAGTTTGATTAAAGATTACAAGAGCACATGAATTTAAAAAAGGGATGTGCATAAATCAATTATAATAAATACTGCCGATTTTGATTTCATGGTGACCTTAAAAGCATAAAAACACTACCATTCAAAAGTTCAAAGATAAGATTTTTAAATGTTTTTAAAGGGATAGTTCAGCCAAATGAAAATTATCCCATGGCTTACTCACCCTCAAGCCATCGTTGGAGTATAATGGGAGTTTTGAAGCCCAAAAATCTGCATCCATCCATCATAAAAGTAATCCACATGACTCCTGGGGGTTAATAGAGGCTTTCTGAAGTGAAGCTGTGGGCTTTTGTTAGAAAAATATTAATTTTTAAAACTTTATAAACTATAATAAACAGCTTCTGGTAAACATCCATACGCAAATCGAGTTACGGCGGAAGCGGGAAGCGCGGAGGATAGAGCAAACAAAACACCGGTCGTGAATTAGAAGTCTGAAACGAGAATTTTTCTGATTTTGTTGACTATTAGTTTTAAACCGTGAGAGGAGTCTACTCTCATCTACTCTTACGTCATACATTGCATCAGAGGTTACGCTTGCGCCATAAATCGACTTGTATAGCTGGTTATTATAGTTTATAAAATATATTAAAATATGGATATTTTTCTTACAAAAATGCATCGCTTCACTTCAAAAGGCCTTTATTAATCCCTGGAGCCGTGTGGATTAATTTTATGATGGACGGATGCACTTTTTCGGGGGTTTAAAATTCATTCAATGGCATTATAAAGCTTTGAAGAACCAGATTTTTTTTTTTTTAAATATAACTGATTGGGTTTATGGGTTCATGGAATAATTTTTTTAATTTTTGAGTGAATTATCCTTTTAAATCTCTTACAATTTAATTGATCAGTAAAAATCAGGAATATTTTAAAATATTTGTACAGTTTGAAATAACTGTTTTCTATTCTTCCTCTTCCGGTAAAAGGATGAAGTTTGGCACACAGATGGATGACAGTCTGAACATTAACCACAGCAATCTTGCAATCTCTATCTCGATCCCTCTAGCGCCACCAACTGTCCAAATATGCACTCATGTTTATGCTAATAACTTTCGAACCCTAAGAGCTAGAGAATCTTCTTCTTCTGATTGCTTGGCTCAAGACGATTCAATTCACTTCATTTTCATCATAAAGTTTTATCATTTTGAATTTTTGGAAAAACTTACTTTTTCAACTCCTCCTAGATGGTTCGTCCGATTTTAACCAAAATTGGCTCATATATTCAGACCATGCTGGCAATGTTGAAAATGGACAAACCCAGCAATTGAACTGTTTTAACCCAGCGGTTGGGTTAAATGTTTGCCCAACCTGCTGGATAGTGTTACTTAACTCAACTATTGTTTAAAAATGACTGTATTGCTTGCTTAAAATAAACCCAATGTATGTTGGAAATTAACATTTATTAATAAGTTTAATTAAGAATAATTAAATTGTTTATTAATAAACAATAAACCTTTTGATTGTGTTGGTGTCTGATTTTTAATTTACAACCTAATTTCGGATTCATTTTAAAACAATCATATAGTAATTTTTTAACAATAGTTGAGTTAAGTAAAACTGCCCAGCACATTGGTCAAACATTTAACCCAACTGCTGGGTTTGTCCATTTTCAAGCCAACTGGGGATGTTTTTAACCCAGCATTTTTTTTAGTGTATATTAATATTTGTTCAGGTGTTCTGCCTGTAATAATCATTGTTGCAGTTGGTCTGATGCCCCCATCTATGCTTGTCCTTGCTGCTGTATTTATTATTATTATTATCACTATATTTAAACCATTTAAATATGCACAGCTACTTCAGATTTCAACTTGAAAAATAAACACGACATAAAACAGTAGTCACATCAATCAAATAACGAACCTAAATTCATTTATATCAGTAGTGTAAAGTGACACACAACACACAAATGGCTCTTTCTGACTCCTGTCATGAAGTTATTGATGGTGAGAACTACCTGTCCTGATGTGCAAATAAACTAGACCTCATACAGTGGCTCAAACTGTACCCTCCGCAGAGGAATGTGCCTGTGCTCAATGATGTTTGCATAGGCTCGAATCCTTCAGGTGGGAAGCCAGTCAGACTGGGTGCTCACTGCAGTCTCTCTCTGAAATATTAACTCACACAGAGCGTATATTTGACAGCCATGTTCCACAAATAATTGTTTACGACCCGTCATAGGCAAGGCAGCGGTTTATCGGGGTGTTAATTGATCGGGTATGGATGTTTATATGAATAGAAACTGACGGTAATAAATGTACGAGAAGTTGGGTAGTGTGTGCGCTCTTGTGTTTTTTGTATATGTAAACAGACGCTGCCCTGCAGGCATGTCCCACAGGGCCACAGTGTGGTTAACAGAGTAAACTGTGGTCAATGTTAATACATTTCCTGTGTCTGACGGACTTACCTGAACGGTTCACACATGCCGATTAAAGAGAGTTTCAGTCTGAATTTCTCATTCTGTTAGTCACTCGTTCCATCTCCTTCTCGTTCTCTCTCAAAATCACTTTTTCTTGCTCTCAGAATATGTACGGGCATCTACGATCTGTCAGTTGTGGCCAACCGTGGTGTTCCTGTGGTCGGGCTTGGCACTTCACTGTTCTTTGCTGGGATCCCGAAGCGGGCCGTGTTGGGCATACGCATGCATCTCTCACATTCATTCATTTGTGTTGGTCTTCAGGTGACAGCTGTGATGAATGAGAGCCCTGCAGTCACATGCCGGCCTGAATCATCTTGCTGCCTCTTGCTCAGGTGGATTCTGTGGATTTAAATCCAGCTTTACTTGCTTTATCATGTATACCTCTGGCTTTAAAGGGTTAGTTTAATTTTTTTTAGTGGGACGCAGATGTTTATCAGACAGTGTTTACTGTTCTCTGTAAAAGTGAATGCGGACAGTGGTTGTTGAACTCGGAAAATTACAAAATCACACTGTAAAAGTGTAATAGAAGCAGCATAAAGGAATGTAATACGGTTCGTAAGTATGGGAAGAAGGAGGCGGGAACCTGCGAACATTCAACATAACTTTAATCAAATCAATAAACAAACAATAAAACGAAAGTAAAATGGCAGCAGTTCCTCACGGCGACTGCCGCCCACGCAAACATAATAAAAACAAGGCATAAAATCCAGGCCTGGTCCTCTCTCGTCCTTCACTGTCCGGAGCTCCTCCGTGAGAGACACGAGACCGGTGTAGCACGCAGCTGACGCTCATTATCACTCGCGTCACCGGCCTCTCGCTGTTCCCTCACGGCTCTCGCCCACCCGCTCGTCACAAGGAACACAAAAGATGTTTTTTGTTTTTTTAACAAAAATAATATTGGCTGTTCTTTCCAATATTATGAAAGTGAATGAGAACTGGGGCTGTCAAAGGACAATAAATCTCACATTTTATATTACTGTGTTATATATTCCCAAGTCTTCACAAGCAATTTTATTTAAATCGGCATCGTCTGCCTTCATTCAATTTCATTTCATGGAGTATAATGCACAAGTTCACATATACATCTACCGTTCAAAAGTTTGCAAACAGTATTGGAGTCGTTTGTTTTGTTAATAAATTGCTTTTATTCAGCATGAAATTGATCAAACGTGATCATGAAGACATTTACAGTGTTGTAAAAGATTTCAAATGCTGTTCTTTTGAACTTTCTGTCCATCAAAGTGTGTCATATTTCCACAAAACATGAAGCATCACAACTGTTTGCAACATTGATAACAATAAGACTGTTTTTCAAGCACCAAAACGGCATATTAGAATGATTTCTGAAGGATCATGTGACACTGAATGGCTGTGGGAAATTCAGCTTTGCCATCACAGAATAAATTACATTTTAAAATATAATAAAATTGAAAATTTATTTGAAATTGTACTAATATTTCTCAACTTTTACTGCACTGTAAACCTGAATAAGTTTGAGTGAAATGAAAATTTCAAAATTTGAAATGTTTGAGTACACTAATTCATGTATTTAGCTTGAAATGTTCATGTAACCTCAATTTGAACATTTTTATTAGAGACAACTTACCTAGCTTATAACAAGCTAATTCAGAAAATGCTGATTTACTAATTTGCTGATTACAATATTACAGTATAGCACTTGCTGAATGAGGACAGCAATGTAAAACATTTAACCATATGCTCCACTCGTCACGATGATGGTAACTCTCCAAAATCCCACGTTTACAGAAACTCTTCTTAATTAGCATGACAAAACATTAATCACTACACTGTAAAAAAAAAAAATCCCCATAAAATTCACGGTATAAAAGCAGCAGCTGTGGTTGACACAACTTTACCGTGAAAAATACGGTAGCAACGTTTTAGGTTTTACAGGACAGTTGTTTATTTTAGAGTTCGAAATCATAGAATTTAAATGTTTATATTGTAATAATTACAGTTCATAATTGGTCATTTTACACATTGTAAAAAAAAAAAATCTGTTAAATTTATGGTAAAAAATGTATTTTATTAACTTATATAATGGTAATTTATCAATCTATTAAAGTATTAATATCTGTTGTGTACCTTTGTAATACAGTGACAACCACCAATAACACAGTGATGATGAGAATCACATGATGAATCAAATTTCATCACAGGCTGAGAAGGACAATACTAATATAAAGAAGGAGCACACAGTGTCAAACACTAAACACCATCATGGTAACACACATGACATTTTAAAAATGCAATAAACAACAACATTATATACATAAAACATAAAACCCTAATGTACATAACTGATTAGAAACAGAGTTATTTCAGCAAAAATATATCAAATGTGAAGTGTCACAAAGGGAATGGTGGGATGTCAATTTACGGTTTTTTACTGTAAATTATACAATGACTTGTTATATTTTACTTAAAAAAACCCTGTAAATTTAATGGTATTTTACTGTAAAATGGCAGAAAATGTACCGTTGGGTCTATTACAGTTATTCCCCATACGGGAACTTTCTGTAGTTTTTTCACTGTAGTATTTTTACAGTCTTTTACCATTAAAATCACTATCATTTCTTACAGTGTACTAAATCTCCCACTTAACATTAACTTTGCACAAAAAAACATCATATAACACTTAATTGTAGCATTTACTTGCTGTGAAATCCCAGCCCAGTTTCAGTTAAACTTAAGTTTGTCTAAATTAAAAGAAATAAGTTCATAAAACTCAAAACAATGAAACGGCTCTTTTCAATTAAAATGTACCGCTTCCGTGAACTCGAAAGAAAAAGAGTGCAAAATACTCATAAAAGTTCATTTGACTGAGCTGCTTGTTTAATTTAAGTTTGTCCTACTCAAACCAATGAATTATTTTAATATATTTTTTTGAAATGTTTAAAAAAAATCGAACCAACCCCACACTTTTGAATGGTGTTTGTATGCGTATATATATAATATGAGTATTCTGTCTAAAATGTCCTTGTTTTGTGGAAAATAGACAATATGATTTTGGCACAACATGAGACAATGAGACGAATGATGACATGGCTAAATGGCAAACATTTTCCCAGCTGTCAAGGCGAAGATAGTGCCGTGCCACTAATATCCCCGAGTCCACACACGTACACTGCCATTTTCCAACCTCAACATTTACATCCTCCTGGGCATTTTTCATCTTAAGCGTATTCTGTCATCAGGGTGGGGGAGGGAGCGAAGGGCAGCGAGCTCATTACCGGGATGGGAGAGGAGCAGCGCTGGTAATGTTTTAACCCCAAAATGAGTTCCATTCCTGAGGAGTCCCGTGTGGAGTCAGGGATGTAATGCTCATATGGAGCAGTTTATGAGGATTAAGAGCTTTTATTTAGTCTACAGGGCCAGGCCTGCTCTCAGCGTCTCTCCCTTCTCCCTCTGTTCCTCTGACTGAAGCTCGGGCTGTGGGTATTGGGTGGCTGAGCTTGGGGGCAAAACTCTAATTCTAGTCATCCATGCACAACACGTTCCCCCTTTATGTAACGCGTCACACTAGTAATGGGGACAAATCTATTCCGCATTTAAAAATGGTTTAAACAATTTATAACAGCATCCATCAATGTGTTAAAAATGATAATGTAGAATAATGTTTTATTTGCTATTCAAAACTTTGCGGTAAATAAGTTTTCTTCTTTAGCACATTAATCAAAAGTGAATGACAGTAAAAACATTTTTATAATAAATAAATGCTCTTTTTAACTTTCTATTAATCAAAGAATCCTGAAATAAATCAGTACGTCCAATAATATTAAAGGGAGAGTTTACTCAGAAATGAAAATGTTGTCATCATTTACTCACCCTTAAAGGGTTAGTTCGCCCAAAAATGAATTTAATTAATGAACTGTCATTAATCACTCGCCCTCATGTTGTTCCAAACTGTAAGACCTTCAGAACACACATTAAGATATTTTTGATGAAATCCAGATGAGACTTCATGGCATCCTCAAATTTAAAATTAATATACAGTATATGTTATTTGTGTATCACCATTGTATTATATTAACCTGCATTTGCTTTTTTAAATGGATAATGTCACAAAAAAAAGGTAATTGCAACTTTTTCTCACAATTCTGACTTTATAACTTTTGTGTGTTATGAAGTCAGAATTGCTAGTTATAAACTCACAATTCTTAGAAAAAATATAAGACGCATTTGTGAGATTATATCATATAACTTGCGATTGACTCTTCGCAAAACCCGCCCCCTGTTGCAATGCCCGACAACCCATGCGCTCTCACGCCACACATCATGTTCTCACGCAGTGAAAAATACATTGTGGAGCAAAGAGGACACTGGCAACATATGAAACAGTTTCATATTAAATATATTGTAATTTTTTAAAGAAGTTTAAATAATAATAGCATCTTTAATGTGTCGTGACAGATCGCTGTAGCTCCTCGTGAACCGATCATCTCTTCATACTAGTTCATTTATAGCATCAAATAAATATGAATATGAACATCAGAAGGAATGTTGTTTCAAGTGCGGAAAGATGGGAGTACACACAATTTTTCAAGTAAAACCAACGTTAATCTACTATAGGCTACTCCCTGACGGCTATGTCGGATAAGAGGGCGGATTCGGCGTTATCATTGGTCAGATCGCCTGTCAATCAAACTGTTTGCAAAGGGTCAATTATGAGTTGATGTCTCGTAATTCCGAGACAAAAAGTCAGAATTGTGAGATTTTGGAGATAGAAACGCAATTCTGATTTTTGTATCTCGCAATTCTGAGAAAAAAAATCTGAATTGTGAAATAAAAAGTCGAAATTACCTCTTTTTTTTATTTAGTGGCGGAAACAAGCTTCCATAACTCAGTGTTTATTAAAATGATGTTTTTATAGTTCTCTGGTAGCGTGATGTCTCTTTAGTTTCTTCTGCTGTGGTATTTATTTATTTATTTATTTACTTTTTGTTTGTGGCGGTCTGTTTCCTCATTTGCATGTGTGCTTGCGTGTCTGAGCTTGCAGCATGTGTGTGGCTTTCCCCTCCTTCTCTCTCCCAAAAGGAAAAGTTTCATGTTCGCTCACTAACTCGTCCCTGTAGAGGGTCAATTGCAACCAGTTGGCCACCAGTCTGGTCCAAAATAAACATTTGGAGAGAGGAGACTATATAGGCAGGTACCGGGGGCCTCTCTCTCTCTCTCTCTCTCTCTCTCTTTCTCGTTCTCTCATTGGCTTTTTCGGCTGTGTTTCCTTGGGAAACTCTCTCTCTATGCATGTGTATATATATATATATATATATGTATTTGTGTGTGACTGTGCTATACTAGATGGCATTATATAGCACTCTGCAACCTTTGATATGTCTGTCATTTGATTTGCACAAAGAAAACAAAAGCTTTCCTCCTTTAATCATCTTGTGAAATGTGCTTTTTATTTCTCAGGCTCTCCCATGTCTGATGCATTCATTATGAAGGCAAAGCTGTAGGCTGTCGCATGGCTCCACGTCATGTATGTGATGCTTGATGTGGGCAGGTGTGTGTAATTCATGGGTACGGTGTGGCGGTTTGAGGCTGATGACCAGCGACTGGTTTAACCGGGACGGGGGCGCAGCAAACGCGGCTCAATTTAGGCCACATTAATCACACTGCCATTTCCTCACATCAGCCGCTGTGTCTGTTTGGCCAGCATAATGAGCTCAGGTGACTGAGCAGAGAGAGCCGCTCTGTTCTCCCGCTCTCCAGAGGACCGGCAGCTGGCCACTGCCACTTCAGAGAGACTTTTCACAACACAGCGCTTCATTTTCTGTGGACATGCCGTTTATAGAGATCAAAACGGGGTTGTTGTTTAGTTGTTTAGTCAATCCAAGTTGGTTTGAAAATGGGTTGTTTTGACCCAGCGGTTGGGTTATATGTTTGCCCGATGTGCCGGGCAGTTTTATTTCATCCAACTATTGTTTAAAAGTTACTATACAGTTGGCTTAAAATGAATCCAAAATTAAAAATCAGACACAATTACTTGATGCGACAATATTAAACAAAATAAGCCATTTAATAAATGTTTATTATTTAATTATTGTTCATTAAACATATCAATAAATGTTCGTTTCCAATAAAATTCCAACAAATTCTTAAACAATAGTTGAGTTAAATAAAACTACACAGCAGGTTGGGCAAACATTTAACCCAACCGATGGGTTAAAACAATCCAATTTAACCCAGCATTTTTTAGTGTACAAAGAATGTTTATTTGTTTGTTTTTATGTGATAACCTAATTTTTTACATGTTGTTTTGCTACGATATTAAATCACGTGGTGTTATTTTGCCATATTTTGCAATGAATCAATTATAAATGATAATCTCATAATTTTGAATCATAAGCAAATCATAAGGTCAAATAGCCTGCATAAAACATTTCTCAACTTTCTCTCACAACTTTCACAATTTGATTCGATTTCGATCCACAAGTTTGCAATTCAATTCCGATTCTAATCATTAAACTAATAAAATCTTCAGTTAACTATATTATTGTTTACACCATGAAGAACACCATCAATACCAATTTTCTTTAATATATAATTAAAATATAATTATATATAATAATAATATAATTTAAATATTTAATTAAAATTTTAAGTGATTATATAAATAATTGTTCATTTATTAAATTGTATGTTTTGGCTCTCATGGCTCATTATGGCCTCACTGAACCATTGGATTTCATCAAAAATATCTTCATTTGTGTTCCGAAGATGAACGAAGGTCTTACGGATGTAGAACGACATGAGGGAGAGGAATTAATGACAGAATTTGCATTTTTGGGTGAACTAACCTCTTAACAGCCCGTTCACACCAACTCACAATATCGTTTATTATAAGTGTTCGCTGCAGTTTTTTCGTCTGCATCTTTAAATTCTCGTGCTCTTAAAAGCAGGATGGATTCTGATTGGCTGTCAATGTTTTTATTATTCATTAGCTGAAAAAAAAAAGTTCTAAAAGTGATTCCAATGATATTATTTCTCTGTGCCATTGTAGTTGTAGTGTGAACTCTGTAATTCTTTTATATTTAGAGCAATCTTTAGAGCTACATCTCGCTATCTTTATAGTTATCGTCCTTGATGTCAACAGACCTTAAAGGGATAGTTCTCCTAAAAATTAACTACTCACCCTCATTACAAACCCGTAAGACTTTCGTTCGCATCTTCAGGACACAAATTAAGATATTTTTGATGAAAGCTTTCTGTCCCTCCATAGACACTGACTGACACTTTGATGCTTCAAAAAGTTCATAAAGAGATCATAAAAATAATCCATATGAATTGAGTGGTTTAGTATAAATTTTCTAAAGAGACTCAATCGCTTTATATGATGAACAGATTGAATTTAGGCTTTCATTCACATATAAACATTGATCAGCGAACATAAACAGAAGCTCAACCAAACCTGTGTATCACATGAGAATGAACCTCATTGGTTCTCACGTGTCAATCAAACATGCTTGAGCTTCCGTTTACCACATGATGTGTGAGTTGATCCATGTTTATATGTGAATAAAAGCCTAAATTCAATCTGTTCATCATATAAAGCGAACGAGTCTCTTCAGAAAATTTGGACTAAACCGCTCAATTCATATGGATTAGTTTTATGATCTCTTTATGAACTTTTTGAAGCGTCGAAGTGTCAGTCACATAGCTGTCTATGGAGCGACAGAAATCGCTCAGATTTCATCCAAAATACCTTCATTTGTGTTCTGAAGATGAACGAAAGTCTTACCGGTTTGGAATGACATGATGGTGAGTAATTAATGACAGATTTTTAATTTTTAGGTGAACGAACCCTTTAATAGTGCACTATATAAATGATTTATAGCCTTTGCAGTTTTCATGTATGAAATCCTGGACACGCATAAAATCATTTCTCGTACAGAGATTGGAGTATTTAAGGATAATTTACCTTTCAACAACTTAAAAAAAAAAAGTCCTGCGCGAGCTAGAATTGGCACTATTAGATGGCAATGTGTGAGTCATGTATACTTGTGTCCTGTCACTGGACGAAAGCGAGACGCTGTGGAGTGTGTGTTTGAAGGCGATCTGTAGCCTGTCATACAGGTGCTTATAATTTGCAGTGATTAATCATTGTTGTGTTTGGGGGTGACATGTTGTTTAATACATCTGTCTGTCTTCCTCTCTCCATCCTGGGCCAGCAGGCCACGGCATGCTGGGTGTCACCGAGGGGTTAATGTGCAGAAACGCACCAACACGCTCTGATTTACACATCACACATTTAGCATTGTAGCAGAGACGCCGCTCATCGTACAGTATTAGAAGAGTAGGCAGAAGCCCAGTTTAACGTATGCTTTCTCAAAGCCTTTATACAAATAATGTATCTGTGTGTGTGTGTGTGTGTGTGTGTGTGTTTGCTTTGGGTACAGGGCAGGCAGCCTGGTCAGTTCAGGCTGTAAATCAGCTGCTCTCTGATGGAATTCTGACAGACAGGAAGCTAATCTGTCCCTCGTGTGTCATTACGGCCAACCTCCCAGATTGCCACATATCCTGCTGCTACGCTCATCTTCTGCACACACACATTCAGCCCGGCTGCCAGAGACAGTAACAAACACACATGTTGAACATAAAGTGGCTTTGGCTGTGTCAAGAGTTCATTGTCCACATCTGCCAGAAGCAAAGAAAGAGCTCAAAGAGGCGTTCTCTCTCTCTCTCTCTCTCTCTCTGGCTCTGTCCACATCTCCAAACCCTCTTTCCCTCATTAATTGTTGGTGGTCATCATTCATCCGTTTTAGATTTGTTCTATTCAGCGTGTTGCCTCTCTTTCTGCTTAAAGGGATGGTTCACAATAAAAATGACAATTCTGTCATTATTTGCTAGAACGATACACAAACATGATGTTCGAAGTATTGAAGTCACGGTTCTGGACGGGTTCAGTACATCAGAACTAATCGAACTAAACATAAACAGTGGTTCATTGAATTGCGTCGCTCTCTTTGAATAATAAATCAGTAAATTACATACAGGGAGCTCTTTCTTACACATTACTATAATATTAAAGGTTGCAGTTAAGTCCAAACTGTTCAATTCAGTTGCTGTTTATTTTTAGATATAATAATCAACACACAAAAAAGAAACATGTAAATAGTACATAAGGCAGGTTTTGCAATAAAATCTTAGAATAGAATCATTCACACAGTGACTGCCATATCTTGTTTTCGTGACAAATGTATTCAAACATATTAAAAATAACAGGTAAAGTGAATATAATGAGTATATAAGCTAATATAGTGCGTATATTTAGTGAAACGCTCCCTCTAGAGTTCATTTCTCTTGTGAACTCACATGCTGCGGACACTGAATG
Organism: Opsariichthys bidens; assembly: GCA_037194245.1. Classification (NCBI taxonomy): domain Eukaryota; kingdom Metazoa; phylum Chordata; class Actinopteri; order Cypriniformes; family Xenocyprididae; genus Opsariichthys; species Opsariichthys bidens. The sequence continues at coordinate 4,429,958 of CM074286.1, read as the reverse complement.
ACTTTCCTGAGGTAGATGTAACGCTACGATTGACCTTTCTGCGGTTGAAACACTGGTTTAGAGAGATTACACGTAAACATATCTGTGCATAGATCGACTGTTCTTCTTCTACGCTTTTTCCTGTTGTGGCGGTTAGCAAATAGCATTGCATTACTGTGCGTGCCCCCTTCTGGATTGGAGAGTGGATCGCATGTGACCAATCGTATTCGTCGTCTGACTGTATGCGTCGAACCGTGACGTTATAATCAACCTCATATCGTTTCAAACCCGTATGACCGAGTAACTTCTATGCAAGAGATGCTTTGAAGAATGTTCAGGCTGCTCTTTTATATACAGCGAAAGTGAATCAAGACTAGAGACCCAAAAAAAAGCACCATAAAATTAGTTAATTTGACTTGTGTGTTCTATTTCAAGCCTGTGAAGCCATATAGTATATAATCAGGAAGAGGTTAAACATTTGTTTCTTTCTGTAAGTGAATGCTTATTATATATGTGGAAGTGCAATTCAGATTTGAGATCGTATGACTTCAATTGTGATCTGTTTCTCAAATAAAACGATCTTCGTAAGAGTTAGAAAACAGCACACAATTGCTATGGACGACTTTGGTGCTTTTTTTGGTGCTTGGAGCTTGTGGTCATTAAATGCTTTCGTTGAATGGAATAAAAACAGCTTGGTGATTTTTTTAAATATAGTTATTTTAATATTAAAATATAGCCTACTGTTCAAAACGTATTGTTCTTAATTTCTACTTCAAACAATTCCCATTCTTTTACACTTTCGATTCATCAAAGAATCCTGAAAAAAACATGCATCATGCTTTCCATTAAAATATTAAGCAGCACAGCTGTTTTCAACATTGATAATAATCATAAATGTTTCTTGAGTAGCATATCAGAATGATTTGAAGGATCATGTGACACTGAAGACTGGAGTAATGATGCTGAAAATTCAGCTTTGATCACAGGGATAAATTACATTTAAAACTGTTTTTGATCAACAACAAAAAAAAAATGCTGCCTTGTTGACATCGTGTAAACGTACGTGTGTGTGTGTCCGAACTTACAAGAGTTTAATTACAAGAGCTCTCAAGTATGTGTGTGTACTCTCTTACGCCTCATCTTAGCGCTTCATATCTCGACCCACCGCTTGCTTCGCAGCTCTGCTGTAAAATCACAAGCTCATGAACAATTTCAGTCTGACAGTTTTAAATATTTTTTTGAATACTTTGACAAATTGCTGTATGAGAAAAGCTCGTCTGGTTTGGAGAGTGTCCAGTATTAGGATCCTGACTCTTCAATTATGACGTTATGGTGCTTGTTTTCATGTATGGTGCTGAATTTCATTAGTGGTTATAGTACTTTTTTGTAGCATGAATACTGCTGCCCTGCAATAATGAAGCTACAGAATGTGAGAGTGAACTATATGGTTTTAGTCTTTATGTATATGAAATGTTATTGTGGCTCTCATGAAGGAGAACTTTAGAATTTTGTTTCTCCTGGTCATTGAGTTAATAACATGACGCTTGTTATTCTCAACAATTCAGTTTCATTGAAACTTCAGTACACCGCTTCTACAATAAGCATATTTCTGAAATTAGTTTTAAAAATGTACATCTACAATGTAGAGACGGTCAATAAATTTGATATTTTTGGAGCTGTGGTGTGCCAACCTTTTCTTTATAAATATATATATATATATGTATATATATATATATATATATATATATATATATATATATATATATGTATATGTATATATATATTTATTTATTTATTTATATTTATATAAAATATTTTTATTATTGGTATGTATTTGTTTTTTGTGGAATAAATTAAATTGTATTAAGTAGTTATGTTATTTCTTAAAATATAGTTGATCAAAACTGCTTCAATGCTGAATATTTTGAAAACTTTATGCCAAATCAAAGTCATGACATCTGACTATTAATATCCTTATTTATATCTCATGTGGTGAAATTAAAGAATTAATACATTTCATGAAAAATACTGAAATAACTTAAAATAATGATTAAGACGTGTACATTCTCATGAATTCAAGGAGTAAAAGAATTTTTTTACTCGGTTACACCACATGACATTTTTAGCGTCATTAAATTTCAACTTTTCTTGAAAACGGTATAAAAGTTTTTCAAAACCGTATGAAACCAAACACGAACACAAAGAGCACATTTCTAAGAACCTGGCACATGTGTTTTAAACTAGATTTTTCTTTCTTTTTTAGTCACACTCATTATTTTTCATTACCTAAATGCATTTTCTGTGTATGTGTACCTGTGTGCACATATGTAATTTTGTGCATTTATATGCCAACCACGGATTATGATGACAAGTTCGATTTTTCGCAGTGCACGTGGAAACACTCGCGTCGCTCTTGCCAGGTTACCTGGTGCCAGCCGCTGTCGGGACTGCCATGTCATCAGATCGGACAGGTTACTCGCTCTATGGCCCAGGATAATTCAGTGCACCGCCTCCAATAATGACAATACATCACACAACACACAAAAAAAGGCTATGCTGCATGGCTGATTTCATAATTACTGCCGTATGTAACACAATCACACGCTCTCATCAAACCCAAACCGCCACCATGGCTGGCCAGCACCGCTTATGTAACGTTTGGAAAGAAAGAGTCTGTGTGAGACTGTATGAACTTTATAAAACCGAGACTTGTGTAGATCACGACAGTTTAGAGATGCTTAATGTGTGTGTGTGTGTGTGTGTGTGTGTGTTTCTCTTGTTCGTTTTCAGAGGCTGAGTGGTGAAACATGTTTCTCTTGTGTTTGGCCAGTGCTGGCTGAGTGCGTTTACACTTCAGTAATGGCTTCCTGCTTCAGTCTCTCACGCTAAACTCGAGGAGGGGACACACATTACAGCACACATACACTTTTATTTTACAGGGCAGACACACACACACACACACACACACACACATACAGCAAACCCTAAATTGGCAGAACTCAAAAAATTTGAGCTAATCCGTTATATCGAATTTAAGACTTAAAGTTGAAGTTAGAACTTTAAATATAATTTTGTATGAATTGCAATATAATTGTAATAGTTTGATACCATATTATTTATTTATTTTTGCGGCTAACTGAAACTGTGTTTTATTACACAGTAATATTAATTAACTACATGCACTTGGTTTAGGGTTATTGCGTGTAATTATGCATAAAGTTATTATTACAGTATATGTAACGCATAACAAAGACGCCGTAAAATAACGTTTTTCCGAATCCCCTATAAATCCCTACATCTCTCTCTAACATGAATCTTGTGACAAATAACTTAAATTTAATTTTCGCATTCAGTCTGACGCAAAGAAGGCTGGACTCTAAAAAAATTGCTGCAGCCCATTCAGTTTAAGTTCATCTAAGTTAGTTTATTGAATTCATGTAACATTTTCAGTAACGCTTGGTCCTATTTCATAAACCCGTGTTAGTAGTGACACCGGTGGCCGTTAAGTGAACTGCGGCCTGCCACTTATTGCTCGTGCTCGAAGCCTTGCACTCGCGCTCACGTGACGAATTGACTGAAAGTGATTTCAAGGCCTAGATATATTTTTATCCGAAATTGTTTTTCGAAATTCTTTGCTTAGAAGTAAAAAGAAGTGGAAAATATATATTTGCTGCAATATACTTTTAACGAACACCCGACGTCGTCCACGCTGCTGAGAACGACGGTTTATTCGCTATTTAAATATTTGCTGCGCGCGTTTTCTTCTCAGTAATAAAAGACGCAACAAAATTAAATTACATTATGATAGTTTGATTATAAAGTACATTGGAAACCACAGACTATGTGAGATATGTTGGAATTAATCGCCTTTATTGTATGAAAAATTGACATTGACATGCCCTTTCAGCATTTTCCTGAACATTCGTCAGGAACAACGTCACATCCTTTTGATTTTTTACCGGCAAAAACGACCCGAGTTCTTCGCATAAAAATCAGTCTGCAGGTTTTCATACACAACCTAGGACGTCGTGGAACATGGTAAGGTGTCGTTTTTTTAATTTTCGTGACAAGCTGTTCACATATTGGCAATAAAACAGAGATAAATATAAAGATATTTACATTTAGCCCCTTTAACTAACATTAAATAACACTGAATGCATCATACGTTTGTCAGTCACATGTAAAGTCAGTTCATATAAAACTGTTTGATTGAATAATATTAACAGACGTAACTGTCGATTTCAATAGTGTATTAGTTCATGTTGAAATTAACATTAACTAAGCTTAATATATGGTTTAGAAGTATTGCTAGTTCATGTTAACAAATAAAGCCTTACTGTTAAGTGAATAAAGCCTTCTGTCTGTTAGGTACAATGAGCTTTCAGTAATATTTGAGTTTGGTTTGCAGCTCTACCTCGTACTATCATCATTTAACATGCAGGAGCGCAAATGTGTTTGTTATAGATCTTTATTTCCCTCGAATATTTTCATTGTTTCCTCAAAAAGACCTCCTGGGGAAAGGAAAGATCATATCACTCCCTAAGAATGTCCGTTGTTCTTTCCCATAATTTTCTGATCTGCTTACAGTGCACCTTGCAGGCAGAGGGCTGTTTTTCGACCTATCTAGCCTGGTTTTTCTGCTCATCATTTAATGAGGAACATCGAGCGTATCATTGAGTAATGGGACGGCAGAGATGAGCCTTCGCTCACATAAACTCTCCCCGGCGGCACCTCTGGTCGACACAGATCCAGGGCCCCCTTTCTTGCACTTGTCCAAAGAGACACAGGGTGTTAACAGGTAATTAAAGAATTTACTGCCCCACTAAAACTCTATTATTGCTGTTCCTGGCCCATAATTGGGTTCATTATCAGCTTTTATGGACTATAGGTGAGCGTTTCCGAAGCAGTGGACAAAGCGTTCTGCAGCCGCTGTCCAGGTCATACGCGGAGTGCGAGTTTGAAGAGGTCACATGCTGTCTCCAGCTCTCACGTTTTCATGACCAAAGACAATCGATTAGGAAAACTTCTCGAAAAACAATTGATAGATGCTTAAGGAGCAGTAGTTTTTATAAAAATAACTGGTATCACTTTAGAATAATATCCCGTCATTTGGTAACTATGCAGGACAAATATGGAAACAAGATGAACTAATCTTCAGGGAATTTAGGACTGCGATAGTTTCACTTTAGGTAATAAATAATTACTGAATGATTCATTAACTAACTAAAATATCTTATTTGTGATTAATAATTCAAAATAAAGCCAATGTGAAGCCCTCACTAGTCCAGTGTTACAGCTAGTTATCTGATACGTTATTTTAAAGAGGAAAAAAGTGGTTCAGACCACTAGTAGTTCAAGCTAGTTAGGAACACTTGGTAATTAGTGATGCATTTTATATTTACAGTAAAACAGTCATGAATCATTTGTCATAATTAATAGTTCTAAATGAGGTTAATCTCATTCATTCATTTCTAATTACATATGTAAATGTCATTTCTATTACTTATTGATTATTTAATCTTGTTTCCATTTTAGTTATTAGTAGTAGCTGAAGTGTTACTGTACACTCTTAAAAATATTGAGTTAAAAATAACCCAAGTTGGGTTAAAAAAAAATTATTGTTTTGACCCAGGGATTTGGTTAAATGTTTGCCCAACCTGCCGGGTAGTTTTATTTAAATTAACTATTGTTTAAAAATGTCTGTATCAAGAGCCCAAAATTAGTTGAAAATTAATGTTTAGTAATTGAATGTTTATTAATCAATTTAATAAATAATAATTAAATACTAAACATTTATTAATAAATGTTCATCTTTTTATTATTTTTGTTGCCTCTAGTAATTATGTGTCTAATTTTTAAGCCAGCCATACAGTCATTTTAAAAGTGAGTTTGAGTTAAATAAAACTGCACGACAGGTTAGTCAAATATTTAACCCAACCGCTGGTTTTGTCTATATTTAACCTAGCAATTTTAGAGAGCAATAATAACTTTTTTTTAATTATAAATAGTAAAAATGTAATTTGAACAATCATGCATGGAAAAAAACATTTCAGAAATGGTTGAATTTGATTCATGAATTGTGATAATGATTAATTGTATGTATATTTATGTTTATATATTTATTATGCTGTAATATTTATATACAAATATTTTTCCCGCCAACTGTTTTATTTTTCCTGCAGCTTTTTTAGTGTCAAGAAAACAGATTTTTTTTTTTTTGTAAAAACTCAAATGGCGTCTTATTTATAATCAGATTAGCCGTCATGTTTAGGGAATCCAGCCGCACAAACTCCTGTTAGTGATCGACAGTACAGCCAATTGGAACAAAAATCTGGCAGTTATAACTTTTTTTTTTAGTTTTAATTTAAGCTGAAAAATATTTTTCTGCCACACACTGTAATTTGACAGTTTTTAAAGTTTTGGTTTTCCCCCATTCAAGCAGATTCGAGGCGCTCAACTCGAACGCAGATTTACCCACATAGATAATAGTTGCGTGGGGACGTTATCAAGCTGTGCACTCACTTTCTTTTTAAGGGACTTTGGTGAACGCCCCTCAGGAGTGCAAAACTAAAATAAGCGTGAAGCATGTCGATATTCCCTTTCACTCTTCAATCTCTTATTTGTTTGTCTGCATGCCACTCTGTTACTTCCCAAAACACTTTCACTTCTCTCTAGTTGTCATGGTCTGTGAAGATGGCTAAGGTTGTTTTGCAAAATATAGCTATTCCTGGACGTGTATGTTTGTACACTATCACAAATCGTGTGTGTCCATCTCTCTCCTTCCGCTCACTCTCTCATGACTGTCCACTAGGTGACAGTAATGACACAGCTCATCCTCTGCAGTGATTGACATGGGAAATATCATGTTTTGCACACATTATAGGGCACAGCAGTGTGCCAATAGCCACTGTGTGTACTTCATTTGATGGACATTGATCACAGATAAACACTAACTTCCTTAGACTTTTCACATGTTAAACAATAATTATCTAGATGGCATCAGCTGCGTTAGTTTATAATATCACAAGAATGTTTCTGTGAAAGTGTACTGGACTTTGCATTGAGAATGAACACATTAAATGCCCGACTAACGTGAAAAACACCAAACTGGCTTAAACAAACACAAACACAGACAAACCGCCATAACACACACACAGACACACACAGGGCCGTGTAGCCGGCGGCCCCAACCACCCGTATTTGGCGGTGATGGACCTATCAGATTGCACCGAGATTGTGCGTGGCTAGGTTAGTCGAGGAAACGGTGCGTTAACTTCAGCAGCTACTTCCGTGTATTTTCTGTGGAAATGTTGATGTAAATGTTGGCAGAGTTTTTTTGCATATGCTGTTTTTCTTTTTGTTAACTTATTCAGGTATTGGAGTTCTCTGAGTGGAGAGCAGAAACATGTGATCTAAGAAGGAAATCGTACAGTGCTTCATGTGGAATTAGGGTTAATTGTTTGGTTTTTGTTTGTTTGTTTTTTGCTAACTGGCCTAGCTAGCTTAACAAGTTGGAGTTGAATTGGCTTGCCCTCAACTGCAAGGAAACTGTACCCAGACTACAGTTTAAAGTTAAATTTTGGTTATTGTTTTCACTTTGCTGTATTCTTTTCATTCCACATTTGATTAGCCGACCGTTTTGCCATTGTTCAGTGAGCGCTGCAGTGATGACGTGTGTTTAAGGCCAACCCGGAAGTTTGCATCACCCTGGTTCCCTCAACAAAAACCCAGAATGATTTTTCCATTGACTTTTGGATGAATGCAGAAAATGAGCTCTGCGACCAACAAAAGTTTGATTCTTACTCATTTTTGGTAACACTTTACGATAAGGTTCATTAGTTAACATGAACTAGTAACGAGCTGCATTTATTAATCTTAGTTAATGTTCATTTCAGCATTTATGAACACATTATTAAAGCACTGTGAACGAACATGAACAAACAATGAACAACTGTATTTTCATTAAATAACGTTAACGAAGATTAGTGAATACAGTAACAAATGTGTTGCTCGTGGTTAGTTCATGTTTGTTAATACGTTAACTAATGTTTAATTAATGAAAAATTATTGTAAAGTGTTACCCACATTTTATTTTGTCAGGATAATCTTTACAAATGAACACTACTTTTATGAATTTTGGGGCCTATATATATATAAAATCGCCAGAAATAAAATGCTAAATGTAGACATTAAACGAACTACACCACGGTCACATGACTTCAATGTGACCACCATTATGCTTCTGAAAAAATCTTTAAATATTTGTTCTAAAAAAACGAAACAAAACTAAACAAAAAAAATGCCCGTGCGTTTTTTTTAAGTAAAAGCTTTAAAAAATCACAAGGAGTCCAATACGTTTAGTTTAGGTACTTGCTGATACAGAGTAACGATAATTGTTTTTAAATATTGGGCAGAGAAACCAAAAGAATATGAATCAAATTAGTTGGCTTAGCAAATAAATATTTCCTTCAGCTGTTTTCATGCGTAATTATTCCGCTTAAAATGTATTGCAGGAGCTACCGTTACGTAGGGGTGTTGAAATTAATCGGCATCTATGATGCATCGAGCTGCGAATGTTGAAGATTCTGCATCGACGGAGTAATAAAATCGAATCAAATCGCATTGTTGACATGATAATCGTAATTCACGATTCACACCGCAACTGTTACGTTCACTGTTCATATTATTGCTCTATCATTTTTGTCTTTAATTTCATTGCGTAGTGAGTATTTACAGGACAAAGACAGCAGTAGGTTTATTAGGCTGCTGTCACTTTAAGAGCTGCACATATCCAACATACTGTTACACACGTGTTTTCTTTCTTAATTGTTTACATTCACTTAAGTCATAACCGACTGTTTCACAAGGATACTTTTACCGGGAATTTGACGTGAGAGCGGAACTTGATTTAATAGGCTATTCACGTGCTGTCTGAGAAGCAGCTTTCTGGGCACACGCTTCGGATGTTTGCGCACAGAAAACGTCTTGAAAACATCATGTGATTACTGTTCCGCCTTCCTGTACTAATGTAGGGACCCACTCGCTATACAAAAATCATGTAACCTCATGTTTTTACTGCATATAAGATTGTTTTAATTCAAATGACTCGTGTGCACACTCCCGCTCTCTTTACCGTCAGTTAAAGTTAGTAATATCCTCCTCATTTTTACTATGCTATTGCCATATCCGACCAAACTGCAAACTTTCCAGTGATGTCTGTGAAAAAGGGATGTTTGCTCGACAAGCTCAATCCACTCTGCGTTCTCCTATGAACTCGCACGCAGCAGATATATCGTAGGCTTGCTGCGGTAGTCTGTGTTACCGGTGTTCAGCCGCAACACCGCACCGGTTATGTCACTTTCCCACCTTTGACACCAATAAAAATCAATTAGTTCAGTTAGAGAACAGTTTCTGTAATTAAATATTGAACACATCTGCTCAATACAGCGTGAGCCGAACAAGAGTAGGAGTCATTCATTACGAGAGTGAGGAGCTGACTGACAAGACGATGGCGGAAGATTTTTTGCAATATTTAAACCCAGTGCTAATTGGGATTGGTTGCGTTTTTACAATTGTTGTTCATTAATAATAATAACCCGCAATTCAAGCAACCGCTACCCCCGAATTGGCACCAATTTGAAAGCGTGCAGAGCCGCAAGGGCATTAAAATGGTGCGTGTCTGCTGGCCTTCTCTGATATATCCATTCTGCTCTCTGTTTGCTCTGCTGTCAGTGTGTCTTTGTCACAAGCACTGTACTGTACACGCTGCGTGATGTCGGTTGTTGGTATCGGAGCATTTTATGAGTATGACTGTGAGTACTTGAGCGCAGTATCGGATCCGCATCCCTAGAATACAACATAAAATGATCTTGAGCTTGTGTAAACCACAGACCTGATTTCGGGCATTTAACCAAAAACCCAATGACATCACGGCAAACTTTTTGGCTATTCAACCAGGCCCCTGTGGTTCCCTTATTTGTTTAAAACTTTTCCAGAGAATGGACTACAACTCCAAATAATCTCTAGTTATCAGTTAAAACAAGATTTGCATTTAATGTCCAGCCTTCTGTATCTCTTCTGTGTTTATATGTCACTCTCATGGTATTTGCATCATGTGTTACAATTGTTATCATCTGTGCTGTTGTGAAATTCGATCTCGGGTATTTTCCATCTGCAGGAACAAATGCGCAATCGTGTAAGGTCATGTCATGTCAAAAAAAAAAAACTTGTCAACAACAAATAGGAGTGTGATGATAATTTTTTAAAAAGAAGCGAATCCAAGTTTATTACATTTTTGAATAATAATAATAACTCAAAAAATGTCAAGTACAAAGCTCTAAAAACATTTTTACACATCGGATACGGTACACGTGAGTATATACAGTACAAAAATTAAAAAAAAATCATAGAAAAGGTACATTAACTGTCTTAATGAATTGGATTTTTCAATGTATTTTTTAAAAAAAGAACTTAATGGGTCCGCACAAGATTCTCCAAGGGAAAAAAAAGTTTGTAGCATTACCTCTGTGGCCTTATAGATAGGTACTGTGGCAGTAGCACATTACAGTGATGGTATCAGATGGTGAAACAATATCACTTTGACATTTGCTGTGGTACTAAATGATTTCCATATTCATGTTCCATGGTATTACCAGAAAACCTTTGTGGTGTGAGCAGAATATTTTTGTGACAAAGCTCTGTAAAACCTCTTACTAACCATGGTTTGAATAGATGCAGGACAATACTGTAATTTCTGTATGCAGAAATGTTTCTGACGTGTAAAAAATTTCTAGACCAGTGCGGTGGTAGACTGATAAAACCTGTCCATTTAAAGGGGAGTGAATACAGTATGTTTGACACATGACTCGTTGCATATTCGTTTTTTCATCTCCTCTAATCTTGTCTTCATACACTTTCATTCTTCCTCCTATTAAACACTTTCACCCCAGGTTATAGTCCATGACATGCAAACTAAGGTTAATAGTTACAGTGACACACACACTAGCAACATGTTTTGTGTAAGAGCTATTGATCCATTAGAATACAGGGGTAAAACCATCCATTTTTATTACTTGCTTTACAGTGACGGTTCATACAGACCTCGATTTTTAGTTTATGGTCCAATTCTCACCGTGACTTTTGCCTCAATATACCCCTAATTACTGCTTATTAACAGTTAGTTAGCTAGTTAACTTTATGTATTGTGGGTAGGATTATGGGATGTAGAATATGGCATTAATATCTGATTTATACGTACTAATAAACAGCCTTGTTTATGCTTATTAGCATAAGCAACCAGTTAATAGTGAGAATAGTGACAATGCAACAAATCCACAAATGCTTTTCATTTCTTTTGAACAGGAAAATAGAAGGAGATAGAGCTGCTGCACGGGAGCTTGGTCTTCATGAGTCGATGAGAAGACGTTGGAAACGGCAGCGTGAGGAATTGACCTGGTGCAAAAAGACAACTAAGGGGCCGTTCGCATATCGCGTCTTTTGCGCGCGCCTACATAGGACATAATGAATATGCGCGCGCAAAAGACGCGATTTGCATCACATGCATTTCTCCGTGTCTTTGTCATGATGAGGGTGACAAAATGACTACCGTAATCAGAATGACGGGAAGTTTGAGCGCGCTCGATTTAATCTAAACCGTAAACATGCCGCCAAAAAACATCACAATGTTTTTTTGAATGAAAAAAAAATTGAAAGCGGGAAAAATCCATATATTAGCCACGTCTTTGTATAAGCCGCAAGGTTCAAAGCGTGGGAAAAAAGTTGCGGCTTATAGTCCGGAAAATACGGTACACTCAAAATCAGAGAGGATTGTGGGTAAAAGTAGTGAATGAATGTAGGGAATGCAGTCGTTCACTCAGAATTCGGACAGCGCTACAAAAAGGCCGACACCCGATATAGTGCACTATGTAGTGGATAGGGAGCGGTTTCGGACACAGCTTTTGTTTTTAAGCGCTCAAGTCATTTGCGTATGTGCTGTTCTTCTTTTGCTCTTTTTCCTGGTGTGGCAGTTTGCAAACAGCAATACATTAGCGCGCACACTCCCTTCTGGAGTGGAGCATGGATCGTCGGTTTATCCGTCGTCCGACTGTATGCACCGAACCGTGACATCTCTACCGTACGGTTTGGGATGAATACATGTACATCCCTACTATGTGCACATGAGAATTATAACTAAAAGTCATTAGAATCATAAGTCACGTTTGGCTAAATGTGTACATGCCTGTATCGTATGCATATAAGCATTGGCAGATAGTAGCGAACTTCTTATCGCCATAGCTCACACTTCACCTAGTTCTTGAATTTTCCCCTCGGTGAGCCAGCAGTGGAATCTGACACCGGTGTGAGGTCTCAAACCTCTGATGGCTAATCAGATGTTCATTGTTAGTCAGAATGACAAATGGTGCAGTGCGGTCGTGCCGCCTGTATGTTTAGCATTCCTGTGTCTGTGTGTTTTGAGAAGCCATATTCACGAGGTTTAGTGTGGAGGTGTCTCCGACGATGAGGGTGTGCTCGATCAGCTACTGGTGGAAGCGGGAACGTGGCCAAACCTCGTCGCTTTGGACCGACGTGAAAAGGAATGCCTGATACGCAACCTATAAAGAACACTCGGAAGCCATCTCAGGAAAAAGTTCAGAGGTCTCCTAATATTGTCGTCAGTGAGAGATTTATGCCCGACAAAGAAACGTTTATGAATTCTCTGGTAAATTTTTGAGAAGTGTCATGCATGGCAATATGTCGAAACCATCACTGCTATTTCACACATGGTTGCACAACTTGACTTTTCCAGCATGTCATGCCAGGCCATTCACATTGACGGATGTGTCAAGAAGGAGGATTAGCACTAGCGAAATTATTTAGATATGTAAAAGAGCTATAATACAAGTAATTGGGGGTGTTTTATCTCAGTAACTACTCTAAGTAGACCGAGCCAAGAGCATTTTCTGCCTGGTTTGAAGTAGCTCAAGTGTGACTGTAACCCATGTAGCCGAAAAGAGAGAGTGCCAACAGCTGTCTTAGTCAACTAACACCGATAATAGTTATGGTGCTGGTAGTTAGCTTCGGTTACAACCGCAACTTTAGACAGCCCACCTTTCCGACACTGTACTTCTAGTGAACGCCCCCTTCCCTCACCCGCTAACATTTTCTTATAGGCTTTTAGGGGAAATCTGCTCTCTCAGTCGCCGTCTCTGGATGATTGATGACACCTGTGCGTGTTGAGTAATCATTTACTGTCACTGCGCTATTTTCCTTTCTCACTTTTGCGTGGGAGCAAGAGTCGGGTACTTGCCTGAGCCAAAACCAACTGCAAGATAGCGATCTCAACTGTGGTGATGTATGGTCTTCTATCAGGGAAGATATCAAACTATTATGAATGTATGCTGAAGAACAGTTGCCTGGAGTCCATGTGTGACTGCTCTTATCTTGCTCTGAACTTTTCTATTAGCATTGCCTAGTAAGTCGACAAAAGATCAATGCTCGAAGCAACTCCAAATACAGCGGGGCTAATGTATTCGAAGGTGTGCGCTGGGGTGACGCTGACCGTCTAGTCATCCAGCTGTGAGACTGACTAGTTTATCTGGAAGTTTATATTATTATTATTTTTTATACGTTTGCTGTTTTTAGCAACTGTGCTTTCATTTGTGAAAAGTTCTTTAAAAAGTTCTTGAAATAATTTCCCTTTAGAGCACCATCACTACAGTCATACACCTTCAAAATTTATATATATATATATATATATATATATATATATATATATATGTGTGTGTGTGTGTGTGTGTATATATATATATATATGTATATACATGGTTATGATATATATATATATATATATATATACACATACATGGTTATGATATATATATATATATATACTACATCAGCAGGCTTGGGATAGTAAGGTGTCCTTCAAATGTGCACTGGAGAATCTCTGCGGAAATAGTAGGTTTTCGCCTTCTGTTCATACAAATATTTACACATAATAAGAAATTCGTTGAGAGAAATAAAGCTGTGAAAGGGTTAGTTCAAAAATGAAAATTCTGTCATTAATTACTCACCCTCATGTCGTTCCAAACCTGTAAGATCTTCATTCATCTTTGGAACACAAAATAAAATATTTTTGATGAAATCCGATAGCTTTCTAACCTCCCTATAGACAGCAACATCATAACCAATTTCAGAAAGGCAGTAAAGACATCGTTAAAATAGTCCATGTGTGTACAGTTGTTCAACTTCACTGTTATGAAGCAAAGAGAATACTTATATATACATAAATAATTATATACATAAATAAAATAAAAAAATATATATATATATATATATATACATATAAATAATAAAAAATTTTTTTTTTATATATATATATATATATATATATATATATATATTTATATATATTTTTTTATTTATATATATATATATATATATATATATATATACATATAAATAATAAAAAAAATATATATATATATATAAACAGTATTATATATACACATATGTATGTTCTCTGTATATGCCATATATCTCACATTTCCCTCTGATACACACCTGGCTCGAGTGACTTCCTACACAGTGCGGTCTTACCATTCCTCATTCGGGAAAACCTTACATCAAACTTTCCATGTATGAAAAAGTTCATTATGAAACAGGCATATTATTAAAAGAGATAATGTCACAAATGATAAACTCACAAACATGCATTGGTTTCATTGTTGCAGTGTAATTTGAGAAAGCATCTTGAGGGCAATCGCCTCTCCTTGTGTCTCTGTTGCAGTGCGCGTGTGTCAGTTCTCTCGCATGTAACTGCGGGAGTAGACGCCACAGTTGACAGAAACTGTCAGTGCTATTGTGATTCAGAGACAAAAGACACGGCAAATAATGGAACTCAATGATGTGTCACTCACTAAGGCAGAACTAAGCCTAAAACACCAACCAGATGGCAGGTCAATTTCTGCCTGAACTTTGACTAAATGACACAATTATGTAAGAGTTCAGGGAGAGACTTTCTATTTCTCCACTCTGCACTTGATCAAACAGTAGCATGTGCTGACAACCAGAGAAATCCCGTAGCGCAACTCAATATTTGGATGGGATTCCTCCAGAGGATTTTGAATCGGAAGGGAACAGGTTCTCGATCGTGTTTGATTATGTTCTTCTCAACGTAGACGTTGTTGTCGGCAGCGGCTTGTATTGATTCTGTGGTTGCCATTTGCATTGCTATTTTGAGTAGTTACTGGAGCTGATAATTCCTTTATCGGGAAGTGCCGTGAAAAAACGTGGCTAATTTTTTTCCATCCAATTGAATTCAGTAAATATTGCTCAATCATGGTGCTATGCCTGGTTAAGATCTGATAAGGTGTCTAATCATATCCCTTACATCTGCATAGTGACTCATCTTTACACGCTCATCATAAGAGTTTGTTCTTTTGTGTTCAGCTGTCAAGGAAAACATGCAAATAGTGCACGCATGCCCTCCTCCACCAGCACCAAACATAGTGAAGCTGTCTTATTCTGTTCTTATCCCTCGTGAAAATTATTTTGTTTGGTAAACAACATTATTGAACCTTGAAATCAAGTAGAAACTGCTGAGTTGAACTTTATCCAGTTGGACTAGGAATACCACAGTTATTTTAGTATTCTTCTTTTTATTTTTTTCATTTTCATTTTATTTTAAGGAACTTTGGGTAATTGTCGTTTTTATTTAAGTTTAAGTTTTGGTCATTTTAGTTTCTGAGGCAGTATTTCTAATTTTCATAAGGATTTATTTTAATATTTAATTTTTATACTAGCTTTATTTCAATTAATAAAAACAATTTTTAATAGTTTTAGTTTACAATAACACTGCAGTGCATTAAGTCCTGATTAATTGTGATTCTGATGGGATTTGATGATGTTATGAAGGGATTCTCTCTAAATTGTACTGGGAACGTAACACTGTGTGTATATGTTTATGTACAGTATATACACACGTGTGTGAGTGTGTGTGTGTATTTTAAATCCGATGTCTCAAACCACTTCAGAAGGTGAACAAGTCTAAATGCATCTGGTTGTTAAACCACATATATACATTTTACTCCTCCCAAAAATGCTAAAAAATAAACGTGAGAAAGCATTTAACAGGCTAAATAATATGTTGTAGGCAGATATGACAGCGCGACTGCATCACGCATGGCTGCAGATCAGCAGCTTGGGTATCTTTTCAGCAAGCCGCCGCGACGATGAAACTGAAATTCAGTCAACTTCATTAAAAGTAATGAGACTAAATGATCTTACCAGTGCTCTCTCTTATTCTTTGATTTTAAAATTAGCTGACGATCAATAAAATGCAGCTCATATTTATTGCTTTTGGTGACGTGAACTCCATTAAAATTGGATCTTTGGACTTTACACTCTAGATTTAGCGGTGCAGGAAACACTGGCAAAGAAACGACGATCTTGCGCTTTTAAAAGCTCGATATCTAGATCAAATTAAGTTTTTAAATGAATCAGCTACTACCAGTCAGGCCTATTGTCCCATCCAGAGTACCCATCCAAAACTCACTGAGCCAGAGACAAATGTTTTATGGGTGGATCATCCCTGCTCTGGCTGAAGACAGCCCTGTTCCCATCATGGCCCCCATTTCTACCAATAATTTCTTGGTCAACAACATCACCATTTTATCATTTCTTCATATTATTTCAAGAGCGCAGCTTGCATCCACTTAAACTTTTTTTAATTACTTCTTAGTGTTGTGTAGAGAAAATCTTGCTTTCCCTTTCAGTCCCTCCATCTCTTGCCCCCCCTCTCGTCGTCTTTTTCCTGCTCACTTAAATCCACCCATATGGAACATGCCAACGATGGATGTGGTTTATTCTTTGGCCCTCTCACCTTGTTTGTGCATTTTCCCCTATTTGGAAGCTCTTAGACGATAACTCTTGAGTGTTGTTGCTTAACTAGGGTGTTCTTTTCTTTTCCGCCAAACATGGAGTTCATTAGACTCAAATGAGTGACAGGCTTTCTCAACTACTCACTGCTTCCTACCTTTGATCCTCTACGAGCCCCTCTTGTACAGTCCAGAGCGGCAACAGGGTTCGCACGGATTCAGGCTTCCTCCACGTTTACCTCAACAGCGACCGTGGTTTTGTCAAGTAGCATGTGTTTTTGGGAACTTTTGAAACAACATTCCTATCAAACTAACAGTCCTGTGGGGTTCAGCATAAATCTGATTTTAATTGAATATTCTGGGTTCAGTACAAATTAAGCTCAGTCAGCTCCACTTGTGGCATATCTTTGATTGGCACAAAAATAATTTCAACTGGTAACTCCCTCGTAAAAAAAATAAAAACGGTGACACACTTACGATGGCTATAAATGGCACCAATATCAGGAGAATTTAAAAGCAGAAATGTGATGTTTGTATTATAAATTGACCCACATTAATTCTGCTGCTAAAGTCAGTTGCTGTGTCCCAATCCATCCTAAATAGTATTCGAAATTCGAATTAGTGTGTCCCAAATCGTAGCATGTTGAAATGAGTATTTCAAAGATACCCGAATGGTCTACTATTTCCGGTTAGAATCCGAAGTGCGTGTCCGCGCTCACTCTAATGGCTAATATTGTCCGCAACCTATTGCTTGTTGGATGCGGATTCCATTAGAACACCAAACAGGAATAAAAAGAGTTACAAATGTGGCGAATGTCAGACGGTTAAGTATAAGATAAAGGGGTCGGAGTGATTAATAATCAGTATCTAATGATTTATTAAATGCTATCCACATCATATTTAATCTGCAACAGCATTGCAAGCTTTTATAACGATGCGTTTGGCCAACTTTTAAATGCATCGTTATGCAAACATGGTGTCAATGAGATCAATGTGTGACTGCATCTCTCTCCAAAAATGTAGGAAATTAAATTTAATTGAATGTGGAGAATTTTAACTGTGACAAGATGATTGACAGGGCAGTTTAAACGGTTACAGGTTGCACGTAACGAAGTGACAGAACGTCTCTTAAAGACGGATTATGACCAAAGCTTGCATACTCGTCAAAAGTATGTACTTTTTCTTCACAAAAACAGTGCAGGGCATAGTATAACGCAACAAGTGTTATAATTTCCATGGTCGTTGCGGGTTTTAGTTGTTTTGTTGTCATGGCAACTGTAACACGGAATCAGTGCAGCTTTATTTCCAAAACGTTAGTCATACAGGCAATGGTCAACTCAACAGCAAACAGTAGTAACAGGGAAAAGGCAAGCTCGTAGTAAATAATCCAGGCAAAGGTCAAAAAGGCAGGCAGATAAACAACACAGGCAGGATCCGAAAACAGGCAAAACAAGACAAGGATAGCGCTCAGAAATGTTACAATATTTCGTAAACAACAGGGTTAGGGTTAGGGTTAGGGTTAGTTAGGGTTAGGGTTAGGGTTACAATATTTCGTGTCGGAGGGTAAATTTAAATAGGGAAGTAGATTGGATGCAGCTGGACCGTAATCAACGTAAGAGACTTATGGGAAATGTAGTGCGGTGTATGGAGTCCATGATATGAGCGGGCGACCACTGGAACAACGGAACGGATTCATAACAGCAACAATGTTAAGAGCTTTTTTTAAAGACCGAAAATAAGCCTTTTTTTCCACGCGCAAGTTTTTTTCCTTCATTTTTTTTAAATAGAAAAGAAAGGAAATTAATTTGCGGTAATATTACGCCACAAGTGCTGTCGTTTGAGCTTAGCTTGTATTGAAACCTGCGAATATACTTGTAAAAAAATGTCTTCCTATTTATTCATTAGTTGGGGTTTGAATTGAATCGGTCACACCCACCGGACGTTGATTTGGAATCACAGGAAGTAGGAGAAATTCAACTGGTATTTTAGTCAGAATGACAAATGGTGTGATTCCTTTTATCTTTGTCAAGCATTCAAAGTTTGTCTCTATACAAACCTTCCTATTCTATTTTTTTTTTTTCATTTTGATTTAATTCTGCTTAAATTCCGATTTCAAGTGGAATACTGCTTTATTTCCTACCGCAAATTCACTTGAAATTGAGGAATTTAACTGAAATTTAAAACGCATGCTCAATTCACTTCTGAACAATAAACTACCTCTAAAATCTGAGCTAAATAATAGCTTGATATAACAATGTTGCTTCAGGACCATTGATAAAAATAAGTGTAATTAATTTACTGAAATGAAAATATTGATCAAGTATTGCAGAATTTTAAAAAGACACATCCCTTAACATGACTCCACCTCAATGTCAAGTACAGATGGGTCTATTCCTCCAGCTGTCTCGCTGCTCCGATGACTCTCCCAGGCCTCCTTCTCTTTTATTTCCTCAGGATGGATAGAGTGCTGAAATGGAAAACATGTGTCTCCTGAGTGCGTAACATTATTTTCCCCTGTGATGCCCTGGCAGCCGTGATTAATTAATGATAAACGTTACTGCGTTATAACGCCTTGGGCGACAGGGAGACCGTGACATACCTAATTTTCCTCCTTTCTCCTCGTTTTCTGACCGATGCATCTTCCACAAACACCACAGCGTGTCGTACCGCCAGGATTTGTTTATGAATATGCCACAAAACATGTCTTTTGAATTTTGCGTTTGCCAAGTCATAATGGCGGACTGAAATTCCTCTTTGGAATTTCTCTTGATTATTACTTTCCTGGAAAATCCCCAAGGAGGCAATGTCTTGTTTATGGACAATACTTTTAATGGAAGAAATTACAATAGCACCATATTTCTCAACAGCTGTGTACACATAGAGGAATCTGCGAGGGAAGCCATTAAAGTAAATGCCCGGACGGAGCTGAGAATTGCGCTGCAAAAAAATCGCACTTGTCTAACACCCCCTCAATGTTTGTTTACAGCTACCGTGAACGAAAAAAAAAAGCGTTCTATGAACTGTTTAGCGCAAAACAGGCACTGAATCGTGCTGTTCACTATTTACATAACTTGTAGCTCAACACGGATACGATTTCAGCTGTTGGAACCCAATCTGTGTGGAAACTCACCATGTTTTGCGGTGTAAAATCGCCATTATTCAGCATGTTAAACAACCCTCGCCCCTTTCTGTCATGGCTGAAGCACAGATGAACTGGAATCCTGGCATTGGGAAGGCCATTACAGCAGCCTCTCTGTGGGCCAGTCCAGATAAAATAGAATTCGAAAATACTTTGGGATTTTACGTCCATCAGCACGTTGGAACCGAATAAAATGGATGATGGTAATGACTTGCAGGCCAGGCTAGCGCAACGTCCCACATCTATGCATGGAGGCCATTTTGTTGCCAGATCCCTTACCGCACGCTTGTCAGTTGCAGTGGAGTGGCAAGGAGGCAAAAACAAGATCAGAGTGACGAAGATGGCTGCTGGCCAAGCGGCTCCTGTCGGATGTGAGTTCAGGGGACTGTTGCGTAGGGATTTTTGAGGGGAAAACCCTCCGTCTACCCAAAACAAACACTGAAACCACACACATGCAGACGGTGAATGGAATCACACACACATCTGTGACTCCTCTTTTATTGGTATTTACAAATATATGGATCGCGGCGTATAATACATCACCGTTTTAACGTGGTGAAATATTTGTGGATTAGGTCAAACGTTTCGGTCTCGAGAGACTTTGCGCTTGGCAGGATTCTGAAGCGTTTGAAATGAAGTTGTGTTTGGGATGATTACGCAGTTAAAAATTCACTGTACAATGCAATAAGACTTGAATGGTCTTGAACGAAATCGGATTATGCTGAAATATTACTTAAAAAGCTCAGTGAAATATGATGAGAGAGAGTGGAAGAGAAGGAAAGAAAGCTTGGCATTTGGTAATGACAGCTTAATGGCCTGTGAGCGAATAATAACATGTTCAGTTGTGCTCGTGTCCCGTTTTAATGACTGATTTATGTCGGGCAGTGTTATAATTACTTGTGATTTTTGTCCTCTGTAGGTCTTGTGGAGATTTGTTTGATGCACCCTTTGGATGTTGTGAAGACCAGGTAAAAAATAATTCATCATGTAACTCTCTCTCATTCCTTTCTGTTCTTAGTTCAGGACTTGGAATTTTCTTCCTCTTGTGGCAGTAGCCTCATATTTCTGAGGAAAATGAAATGCATGGTTTGCTCATTACTCTAAACTTTTTAATGTTCACAAATTGCTCGCATACTTCCCTCATTATTTCACTTGTTTTGATGCCTGTGGTTCTGAAAGTGAATATGTGAACACCAATTGTGAAGTCGCATTAACAAAACGCCACTGAATGGCGTTCGCAGCTCTTGCACGTTCATTCTGCTAAATACTCAGTTTTCCTAACCCTAATAATTTTTATACATAAATTTCTAAGGCCTCTAAATGATCAACATGATCAAAACTTGTTGCCTCTCGCCCTCTAATCGATGCTTCATATGATTCATATGATGTTTTTTTTAGTAAGTAAAAAGCCTTTTGGCATTGTTCTAAAAATCCAGCTCACATGTCAAAATGTTAGTGCCAATCAATGATACAAGAACATTTTTAGAGAATCATAGATATTTGTTTTATATGTTTTGCCCTCCACGATTAAAATTACATGGCTTTGATCTTAAAAATGAGCATTTGAAGGCACAATATGTAAGATTTTTGGTTGAAAATTTTTGATTTCAAATGTTTAAATCCGGAGAAACGAGCAATTTTAACCAGGACGCGGATCGTGTCCATGCTTTGCCCGTCAATGACATCATACCGCGTTACCCTCGAAGCGAACGATACAGGCGAAAATTTACATATTGTGCCTTTAAAAACATATGCAAGTAGTCTGCTATACTGTTACAATCAAAAATACTTTTTGACCATATCAATAACAGCAACTGCACCAAATATATTTGCTCAGAAACAGTGAGAAAATCAAACATATATATATATATATATATATATATATATAATATTCTCACTGTTTCATATGGTATGCCATAAGTTTGATGTATCAAATATAGTACAAAAACTAAAAAAAAGTAAAATTTTTATGTCGGGCTAAACACCTTTTCAGTGATACTGCAAAACCTCTGTTTAATTTACATATAGTGCAACCACTTTAGTGTGATTCCCGAACGAACGGCTCTAACGAGTCGGTTCTATGAAGTGAATCATGAACCTCCAGTATACTGTAGTGCAGTCAGTTCAGTCTAGTCTGAATCATGAACTAATGACTCCAATTAGCCAGTTCTTTTTATTGAAACAAATAACTGTGAAAACTAAGGGTACATTTGCACGAAACGGAAAACTTGCATTTGTGTTTTTCAATTTCAGACGACTTTGTAAAGAAAAAACTGTAGACTGAACAGATAATATGCATGCGCATGACGTCACTTTTTTCACAAATTCAAGTTTACACAGAGATGAACTTTCACTTTCAAACCTGTTTTGAAAAGTGTGTTTTTCAAGGCCACCAAAACACCGTTGTGTAAATCAATGGCCAAAACGCACAAGTTTTCCGTTTTGAGTTGAAATCTGGATAGTGTAAACGGCCTCTTACATTCGTGGTTCTGGTTGTTCATGTCACAATGTTATGCTTTTTGTTTTATGAGCATAAATTGTTTAGTTATGACCAGTTTTTGGATCGTATTTGTGCGCTAATAATAATAATAATGCAAAGAAAAGCTATAAAAAGGTGTTAAAAATCATTCTACTTTAGAATTGGTTTGATTTTAGTTATTATGGAAATCGTATTAGTTTTTTTCTTGTTTATTATAAGAATCGTTCTTGGGTATGGAATCGTTACCAGGAGCTAGAATTCTTAAATTGTTTAAATTTCCTGTTCCTAATACCAATCAATTCTGAACCTTTCGGGCAGCAGTTCCTCTTTCCCTCAGTCATGCAAGAAAAAAGGAATGTTGAAGAGAGGAAAAGAGCGAATGAATCAGGGCCCTCACACTAGAGCCGCTCAGTATGGAGTAAACAGGTTGTGGGCCGGTACTAAACCTTTACAGCTTCTGGGTGCCCTGCCAAGACCTCTGGCTCTGTGACTAACACCCCTGATACATACGCTATGAAGTTTCGCATTTTCCGCTACCGTTTTCTGGTAAATAAACTTTTTGAGATGATAATTAGATATTTGTACTTGAAAGAGGAAGTGTGTCAAAGTGGCTTGTTTGTGCTGCTTTGTGTCCGTTTGCATGCGTTTGTTTGTCGGCTGTGTGTACACTTGTATGAAGCGACATTCGATACCCTAGAGTCCTGTAGAGTGATTTAGGATCTAGTGCTGCTAGTAGAGGGTTTATTACAGGTAAGGCCACAGTTAGGCCGCTCTTTCTTCACACAGGGTCAGGGTTAAAAGTGCACTCTCTATTTTCTTTGTAATGCTCTTCCTCAAGAAGTGATAAAAGCCCTGTGTAAAGAGTGCCGGTTTTATTTATTTGTTTTCTGTGGGTTTTCTGTTAGTGCGAGTGCAAACAGTCAACTGCGTAACGTATGCGAGTGTGGCTCGCATATGTGCCACGATTTATCATTTCGTCCTCTCAGTCAAAACCTGTCAGACGACTGCTCAATTTCTAAATTCTATAACCCATAACGCAGAAAATACTAATCATAAATCTAAAAAGCTCTGAAGCTTGAGAGTGTAAATGCTGGTACATGGATGGACAGACTTAAAGAACAATAGATAGGAAGATAGAACGACAGAGATCTATCTATCTGTCTGTCTAGAGAGCGTTGGCCCTTCGCCGGCAGTTTGATTGACAGGCGATCTGACCAATCATAACCCCGAATCCGCCGTTTTCTCCATCAAAGCAGTCAGGGGAGTTAGTAGATTAACGCTGGTGAACTTGAACTTGGTAAATTGTGTGTCCTCACGTCTGAAACAACATTCCTTCTGATGTTCATTCATGTTTATTTGATGCTATAAATGAACGAGTATGAAGAGATGTGAACAGCGATCTGTCGCTAGACGCTATGTATTGTTTAAACTTCTTTAAAAAATTACAATATATTAAATAGAAAACTGTTTCATATTTCTGTCGACGTGTTGTCCGTGTCCTCTTTGCTCCAGGATGTATTTTTCACTGCATGAGAACATGATGTGTGGCGTGAGAGTGGCATTGGCTTGTCAGACATGGCAGCAGTAACTAAGGTCGCAAGTTCCGTCATTACCAATAGAGAACTCTATTGTGAATATAGTTGGCCAACTATGTTTTTGGGAAACGCACCCCTGCCTGTCTGCCTCTTTTCTTCCCTCTCTACCTGTCTGTCTAAAAAGCTTTGAAGTTTGAAAGTTTATAGGTTGGTAGACAGATAGATAGACTGATCGACAGAACAATAAATAGAATGAGAAGATAAAATGATGGATGGAATGATAGTTCAATCTTTTTGTCCTGTCGTCGTTCAATCATTCCATCTATCTGTGATCCTTTCTTCTCTTTCCGTTGTTCTGTCGATCAGCCCGTCTATCCATCTACCAATCGATCAACTTTGTAACTTCAAACTTGCTTTTTGTAATGGTTTTCGAGCTGTGAACTAAGAGGTTGGGTGTTTCGAACTATCTAGTTGTTGTGTGACTTGTGTACCACTTTCTCCCTCCCTCATTCTTTCTCTCTCTTGGGCTTTCAGTCACACTAAAGCAGGCTAATTGGGGGAATGAAGGGTTAGTAGAGCTGAAATCTATTAGCATAGGTCTCAAAGAGCTGCTGAAGCACAAATGCCCAGCACACCTCCTCACTGACGCTAGCTGCAGGAATGGCTCCTATTAGCGACTGGCTGCCGCTTTAATGTCCGCTGCTCCAAATTAGATGCCAACCGGAGTGAACAGTTTTTTTTTTCCCCTCTCTTTTTTCAACAAGCCGCCTTAGTGGAATCAAAGGCTTTTTTTTTTTTTTTTTTCTGAGGGGAACCTGACAAAAATGTATACTTGGGAATACATATTTACCCTGTGCAAATGAGGGTGCCGGAGCCGTGTAGAGGCGGAGACCGGAATTAGACGACCGAGGGGGCCGTCGATCTCAGACACACACAAACTCGCAAACAAACATCTGGAAGCAGATCAGGGGAACGTTAGGAGGATGTATTTCGAGGCCGTGATTGTTTGTGAGGTTAAATCAATGTTTACTTTAAAGTCTTACTACCATTCTTCATACGCGTTTATATTCAGGATCGAGCACTTCCAGCTGAAAGTAAAATTATGGGTCTGACCGGCATTGGTCTCCTATGTCCTTCGCAAATAAACGTCTCTTTGAAGAGGACAGGTCTATGTGCCACTTACATTCGTTTGCGTTCAACGGTACTCATTTCTGGGTTGGAATGTTGACGTTTTTTTCAAAGGGGGCTTGCTAGGGTGAAAGTAGGGGGTTTGGGGGTTTAGTTAGACTTCTAAGGAGACAGTGAGACTGGAGTTACAGCTTTTCATTAACCTGGAAACCACCTAGTTACATGGTTCATGGGCTGGTCTCAGCTCACTTGGAGGTAACAAAGGGTGTCAGGCGGCACTTTCGGCAGGGGGCGGCTGCTCGGGGCACCCCATCTGACTCTGATCATCATGCCGGCCGACCCTGCCGCACTCATTAGAGACAAGAAATGAGCTTGCATTGCTCTTGTTGAAGAGCTCCGGTTACACCTCCTCACCCCACCCCAAACACGCCCTCGGCCCCTCCCACAGTCTCTACTGTTGTTCTTTTTTTGAAAGGGAGAGGAAGGTTTGTGTTGAAGAATAAAATGGAATCAATTTTTGTTTTATTGGTGCAGGACTGGAAAACAGATTCATTTGTGAAATGGCTGTATTGAAAAGTCGTTCTGTTCTATGAAATACATTTTACATATATATATATATATATATATATATGCGTGCATTTGCATTTAATATATTTTATTAATGCATTTATATATATATATATATATTCGTTTATATTTTAATAGAGCCATTTTAATTGAATGTACCATACATAAATCAATAATAAAACAAAAATGTTAAAAAAAAACTTTCATATTTTAATTTCAATATAGTAGTAACATTATGAATTAAGTATGAACATAATATAAATATATTTCAGCTATATTTTAGTATTACATGTTAATGTTTGCATTTAATATACTTTAATTCATTTGTATTGTATTTGTTGCAAAGACCCTAATTGACCCTAATTAGCACATTTTTCATATATATATAACATTTTTCAATATTTCTGAAAAACCTTTCATATTTTCATTTCAATATAATAGTAACATAATGACTTTACACATTAATAATTAATTAAATATAATTAATATTATTACAGCATTAACTATGAACATAATATAAATATATCTAAACTATATTTTAGTACTACATATTAGATATTTTACTATATAATATATATAAGTATGAAATGTTGCGGTAGGACAGTTTTTCCAAACATTTAAAAAACAAATTTCATTTATCTATTGATTTACGTCTATATAAATAGATTCAGACTTAATTAGTTATAATTAATATGCTGTTAATGTTCAATTATAATAGAGAAGTAAAAACCTATTTCTGTGAAATAAAACACCACTGCGTCTGTCTAGCGTGACTCTTTTTCCATCAATCCACACTCTTATCTGTGTTCCTCTTCTACTGGTGATTAAAAATCCTGGAGTCACCTCCTCATGGGAGCCGCTATGACGACACAACCCTCGTCAGGTCCCGGCATGCTTGAAAGTGAGCTTCGCCGTGGAGGGGGCCTGGAAAGGGATGTTTGACGAGGACAGTGAGAGATGACGTCCTGTCCCCAGAAACGGGTGACGCTGAGAGAGGAGCCCACAAGCTTCCACCCCCGACTGGTGGCTGAACCCTGGTGCACTCTTGATGGAATCCCTCAAGCAGCCCTTAAACAGCAGGACTCAAAGCTCAGAGGACTAAGAGCCGATCCAGCCCAGTAAAGCAGCACGTCGCTCAGCTGTGCTCCAGTGATCTCTTAATCCTACCCTGCCCTGGCTGACGGCCCTTACGACGTGAACTGAACGAAGGTATCCGACTGTGGCTATCTGTGCTTAAGAAGCCGGCAGTCCAGTCACATCAGCGGTCGGACAGTAACTACTCACAATTCCAGTGAAAGAAGTCAGCAGAATATTGGTTGTGGCATCTTTCATTATAAAGGGGAAATCTAAAGCCAGTCCAAAATAACTGAAGGCACTACTATTTGTGGTTTAGAAAGGGAATTAAAAAGCTTTTATATTAGTGGCTTACCACTGACTTATTTTGGCCAAAATCTTCACCAGAGTACAATAATGACTGGTGTACAAATCACTGGGAAATCAGGTGTTTATCTTAATTATGGATGACTAGGAGAAATGCTAACAGTAAAGATTAGTTTGAGGTATTTAGTAAAGACATCATATCAAAAGTTCTGGCAGCGCATAATACAAACCTCCAAAGTCCATTCTTTGACCGTGTTCTCAAGTTCACTGAGACTAAATTACATTAAATGTGTGTTTATGTGGAATGAATGAAACTTGGCACCTAACTACTCTCACTGCATGAAATGAATTTTCATCAGAGAAAAGTTTACATACCTTAACAAAAAGGCGAAATTCGTTCTTCGTTTGTGGGCTTAAATATGTTTTTACTTTCCTGGAATGGAACAATGGAAGAATATGAGAGTGATAGCATGACATATGAAATTAATATATTACAGTATGGTGGTAATATTGGAGTTCTACTGTTCGCGGTAATAATAATTGTGATAGACAAACGGACTTTCTTTCTTTTTTTCTTCTTTTTAAACAGTGAATGTGGGATTCATTCTTTTGGACCCTTTCATGGACAAAAAAAAACCCTGAAACATTTAACAAAGGGAGTGTCTATTTACACTTATTGTAAAAAGCCTGTCTTGCTGGCAAAGCCTATTTACTGACTCTGCCCACTAATGTCTGGTTGGGCCACACAAGATTAAAACAGATGCGTGTCACTCAACGTCTGCAGCGGCGTAGGCTGTGTGGCGAATGGAAGCAGCTTTTGTCATGATTGACCCGAGTTCGAATCCCATCACAAATCAGATCGGAAAAGCAATTATTTTCAATGAAAATTAAGAAAAAGTGTAAATAAAGTGCCTAACATTTAATAATAAAAAAAAAAGTTTTAAAAACGTATTTATCAGGGTGCAGGGGAGGGCTTTCGTGTCCCAATAAGGTTGCATACATTTAATAATTTTAATAAATATAATCTTTTACGCATGTTATTATTGCATCCTGTTAATGTACAACAATACTGAGGTGAAAATAGTATCTAACAAGTATTTGTACTTTTAATAACTGCTACTATTATATAGTGTAAATAGAATATATCGCTATTTCTCTTAGTGTAAATTATGGAAGCTTGTTTTTGCCACTGACTAAAAAAAAGGTAATTGTGACTTATCTTACAATTATGACTTTTTTCTCGCAATTGCGAGATTTAATCTCACAACTGCAAGTTATAAAGTCAGAATTGTGTTATAAAGTCAGAATTGACTTTAGCGTCTGCTAAATGACTAAATGTAAATGTAAATTGTGAGTTATAAAGTCAGAATTGTGAGTTATAAAGTCAGAATTGTGTCATAAAGTCAGAATTGTGAGATATAAAGTCAGAATTGTGTTATAAAGTCAGAATTGTGTTATAAAGTCAGAATTGTGATATAAAGTCAGAATTGTGAGATATAAAGTCAGAATTGTGAGTTATAAAGTCAGAATTGAGTTATAAAGTCAGAATTGTGAGTTATAAAGTCAGAATTGTGAGTTATAAAGTCAGAATTGTGTTATAAAGTCAGAATTGTGAGATATAAAGTCAGAGTTGTGAGTTATAAAGTCAGAATTGTGAGATATAAAGTCAGAGTTGTGAGTTATAAAGTCAGAATTGTGAGATATAAAGTCAGAATTGTGATATAAAGTCAGAATTGTGAGATATAAAGTCAGAATTGTGTTATAAAGTCAGAATTGTGTTATAAAGTCAGAATTGTGAGTTATAAAGCCAGAATTGTGAGTTATAGTCAGAATTGTGAGTTATAAAGTCAGAATTGTGAGTTATAAAGTCAGAATTGTGAGATATAAAGTCAGAATTGTGATATAAAGTCAGAATTGTGAGTTATAAAGTCAGAATTGTGAGATATAAAGTCAGAATTGTGATAAAAAGTCAGAATTGAGTTATAAAGTCAGAATTGTGAGTTATAAAGTCAGAATTGTGAGTTATAAAGTCAGAATTGTGTTATAAAGTCAGAATTTTATTATAAAGTCAGAATTTTATTATAAAGTCAGAATTGTGTTATAAAGTCAGAATTTTATTATAAAGTCAGAATTGGGAGTTATAAAGTCAGAATTTTATTATAAAGTCAGAATTTTATTATAAAGTCAGAATTTTGTTATAAAGTCAGAATTGTGAGATATAAAGTCAGAATTGTGTTATAAAGTCAGAATTTTATTATAAAGTCAGAATTTTATTATAAAGTCAGAATTTTGTTATAAAGTCAGAATTGTGAGATATA
Source organism: Opsariichthys bidens (assembly GCA_037194245.1). NCBI lineage: Eukaryota > Metazoa > Chordata > Actinopteri > Cypriniformes > Xenocyprididae > Opsariichthys > Opsariichthys bidens. The sequence goes on along the minus strand of CM074286.1, from coordinate 4,400,556 downwards.
AAGTCAGAATTGTGAGATATAAAGTCAGAATTGTGAGATATAAAGTCAGAATTGTGAGTTATAAAGTCAGAATTGTGTTATAAAGTCAGAATTTTATTATAAAGTCAGAATTGTGAGTTATAAAGTCAGAATTGTGTTATAAAGTCAGAATTTTATTATAAAGTCAGAATTTTATTATAAAGTCAGAATTTTATTATAAAGTCAGAATTTTATTATAAAGTCAGAATTTTATTATAAAGTCAGAATTTTGTTATAAAGTCAGAATTGTGAGTTATAAAGTCAGAATTGTGAGTTATAAAGTCAGAATTGTGTTATAAAGTCAGAATTTTATTATAAAGTCAGAATTTTATTATAAAGTCAGAATTTTGTTATAAAGTCAGAATTGTGAGATATAAAGTCAGAATTGTGAGTTATAAAGTCAGAATTGTGTTATAAAGTCAGAATTTTATTATAAAGTCAGAATTGTGAGTTATAAAGTCAGATTTGTGAGTTATAAAGTCAGAATTGTTTTATAAAGTCAGAATTGCGAGTTATGAAGTCAGAATTGTGTTATAAAGTCAGAATTTTATTATAAAGTCAGAATTTTATTATAAAGTCAGAATTTTGTTATAAAGTCAGAATTGTGAGATATAAAGTCAGAATTGTGAGATATAAAGTCAGAATTGTGTTATAAAGTCAGAATTTTATTATAAAGTCAGAATTGTGAGTTATAAAGTCAGAATTGTGTTATAAAGTCAGAATTTTATTATAAAGTCAGAATTGTGAGTTATAAAGTCAGATTTGTGAGTTATAAAGTCAGAATTGTGAGATATAAAGTCAGAATTGAGAGAAATAAAGTCAGAATTGCGAGTTATAAAGTCAGAATTTTTTTATAAAGTCAGAATTGTGAGTTATAAAGTCAGAATTGTGTTATAAAGTCAGAATTTTATTATAAAGTCAGAATTTTGCGATAACTTGCAATTGAAAGAAAAAAAAGATTTGCAAGAAAAAAAGAATTGTGAGTTTATATTTTTTTATCTTTTCACATTTGCGAGAAAAAAGTGAATTGTGAGATAAAAATCCACAGTTACTTTTTTATTATTATTATTTACTTGGTGTCAGAAAATAAGCTTTCATAGTAAATAACATCTACAGTGTAAATAGCCACTTTCTTTAAGAAAATATGCTATGTTCACTTAGTGCAAATAACCGCTGCCTTTTACAAAATGTCTTCCTTTGTGATTTGCAGAAGAAAGTCAAGCGGTTTTTGGGTGAACTAACCCTTTAAAGCAGGGCCCAAAGCCTTATAGAGACCAAAGATCTTTTTTTTTCTTTTTCTTTTTTCGCACAGGCAAGCTCCACTTGGGTTTCCTTCAGAAAATGTTTGCCATCAGACTCTAGATTGAACATCTAATGCGCTCACAGAACAAGCACCACGAGTGTGACCTCCCGCTGATGTGACTGCCATTGCACATTATGACCTGGTATTAAACAGGTCTGCTTGAAGGAGTTGTCACAAACACCCAAATGTGTTATGTTACAAACATACTAAATAAAGCAAAAATGTCCCAGTGTGTTGAAATGACCCGTTTTAGAGAAGCAGTAAAGTGCCTGATGAAAACTCATTTGTCTCCTGTGTCTGTCAGACGCCTCACAGCATCTGTGACCCACTCCTTCAGAGTTTTGTTTTGCAGCGGTCGCGTTCCTACCAGGCAGGGGGCGAGTGGCGCAAATGTAGAGTTGTAATTCAGAGACTCGGGTTTCTGTTGCTGAAGATCTAGTGAGTGCAGTATTGATGACTGTCCTGACCGTCTGTGTAATGCCTGCCAGTCTCCTGCTGTCTGAGGAGTCTCCACCGTCCTCGGCCAGCCACTTCCTTACTTCAAAGCAGCCATAACGAAACTGGACTGAGAAAGATTATTCTGTCTCCCAATGTGATATTTCCAGATTGTTTGGATGTTCAGAAAGAGTAAGCCAGCGATTTCAATCATTGCACTCAATGGTTATTATATGGTTCATAGCCAATTAACATTTTTTTGCTACACTTTAAATACTTTTAGACAATTTCAGGGTGTATAAATCAATTAAACATGAATTAACAATGACTAGTAGTAATCTATATTTATATATTAAAGAGTTAGTTCACCCAAAATTGAGAAAAAATAATATATATATATATATATATATATATTTTTTTTTTTTTTTTTCTTCTCAATTTTGGGTGAACTAACTTTTTAATATATAATTTAATAATATAATTATTATATATATAATTTAATAATATTGAGAAAAAAAAAAAATATATATATATATATATTTTTTTTTTTTTTTTTTTTTTTTTTTTCCTCAATTTTAGCTGAACTAACTTTTTAAGTTAGGTTACTACTAGTCTTTGTTAATTCATGTTTAATTGATGTATTACCTTGAAATTGTCTAAAAGTATTTAAAGTGTAGCAAAAAAATGTTAATTGGCTATATATATATATATATATATATATATATATATATATATATATATATAAATCATGTCCTATTCTGTCAGGACATTAGCGGTTAAATTTTTGGATATTTTCTTTAACCCTAAAACATCAAGAGAGAAAATTATTTCATTTTAACACCGTACATTAGGCTTTATTTTTACTGTTCTTAGAGAGAAAATATTTGTTACCATTGACATAAATTGAGTGAAAACACTGAGACTTTTCACAAAATATTCCACAGAATGTCATACAAGTTTGGAATGACATGGAGGTGAATAAATGATAACAGAAGTTTCCTTTTTGGGGGGCGAACTATCCCTTCAGAACAAACTATTAATTTGCAGACATTTGCATTTTTTTTGTTGTTGTTGTCTGATACTTAATATATTAACTTATGTTGAAAAATAGAATTGCTATAACTGCTTTAAAGCACTTTTTTTTTATTCAACAAATCTGGACATTGCCTCATGTTTCACACAATTCTTTCTTTGTACAGTCAAATGGGTTGCATTTTTAAGACGTGGGTTGCATGTTAACATTTATAAACACATTCTACTCCATTCTGGTGCACTCCATCTGTCTGAGGTCAATCGAGATTGTTTGTTTTATTGAAAAGCCTCTTAAGAAACGTGTCCAGTTTGGACAGTTAAACCCAAAACCTGTATAAACAGAGCTTCCTTAAAGGGTTAGTTCACCCAAAAATTTAAACTGTCATTAATTACTCTCCCTCATGTCGTTTCAAACCCGTAAAAGTTTCGTTCGTCTTCGGAGCACAAATTAAAATATTTTTGATGAAATCTGAGAGCTTTCTGTCCCTCCATAGACAGTTACACAACTGACACTAAAACACTTCATAAAGAGATCGTAAAACTAATCCATATGAATTGAGCGGTTTAGACCAAATTTTAAGACTCGCGATTTAATTTAGGCTTTTATTCGCATATAAACATTGATTAGCGTACATAAACAGAAGCTCAACCGAAACTACTTGACACACGAGAACAAACCTCCTGCGGTAGCTAATACGTGCTGTGTAACACGAGAATGAACCTAATTGGTTCTTGTGGAAGCTCAAATTTGCAGCATAACACACTAGATTGAACCTCATTGGTTCTCGCACACGTCAAGTAAACATGCTTGAGCTTCCGTTTACCATAATTGATATGCGAGTTGATGAATTATCATGTGAACAAAAGCCTAAATTCAACCTGATCATCATATAAAGCGATCGTGTCTCTTCAGAAAATGTGGACTAAACCTCTCAACTCATATGGATTAGTTTTACGATCTCTTCAGAACTTTTTGAAGCGTTAAAGTTTCAGTTGTGTAACTGTCTATGGAGGGACAGAAATCTCAGATTTCATCAAAAAGATTTTCATTTGTGTTCTGAAGATGAACGACATGAGGGTAATTAATGACAGAATTCTCATTTTGGGGTGAACTGACCCTTTAAAATCAATCGGCCAACTAGTTGTGCCGGCAACCAACTAATTAGTTATTTTTGTCGCTTTTCATATCCCTGATCAACGCTGGTTTGTGCTTGGAATGTCTTAAGATGTTGTCTCCCTTCGTTCGCAAGAGGTCAGCCAGAGTTTGGCAACCTGAGGAACAGATCAGACCTTGAGAGGGGAGCATTTTGTGGGATGTCTAACTGGTCATCTTGAGGATGTCAATCCCCACCCCCCTACCGCCTTCTTGGGCCCCAGTCACAGAGGGTCTAGTTGGCCTGTGGTGCCACTGAAACCCAAGCTGTCCTAACCCAGACCAAGACCTGGAAACATGTGGTGTCACAAGCGCCATGACTTTATCACTTCCCCTTTGCCCCATCTTCCATCTTCTCTTCTGCTTTATCTCCTTCCCTCCAAAGGCTCAGCTTTATAGGCCACCTCCAGCCACGGGCCCAGCAGTATCAGCCTGAAAAGCCAGAAGAACAGAGGAAAGTGGCTACGTATGTCTACCATGATTTTAAGAGAGAAATGTTCCTGTGGTTTTCCAAAAGCATTGCATTTCATTGGTTTTACGTTTATATTCACCCCGCTGCTCAAGGATATGGTGTTTTGCTTGCGTACAATCCGATTAATGCAGTCCCACGGCATTGTTTGATATTCATGAGTAGTGTGATCGCAGAAGGTTGATTGGTCCTTGCTGTTTGATTGGATGTCGGCATCTGCCATATTGGAGCATTTAGGTTAGAGAGGTTTAACCTCACGTACCATTACAATGGACGTCTGCCATCTTTATGATCCTGCTCATTAAAATTAACTGTCTGGCTGTAAAAAATAGATTTCCTTTTAATGCTGCCTTCTGGATTCTCTTATGCACCACTGATTGTGTGTAAAAGAAACCTTGCTCACGTGCTTGTTTCGCTTTCTCTAATTTTACTTCCATTTCAGCTCTTGATGAAAGTGTTGTTCGTTCAGAGGCGGCAAATGGAAAACATATTAACATGGCTAAGAATTAAAGACTAAATAATTGAAAGCAATAAATACCATGACCAAGAAATAATTCAGTTTATAAAGAGATTAGCTTTAGTGATATTTGTTCCACGACTGTTCTTACAGTTGAAAAACAGTTCGTTGTTTCAGTGATTAAAGCAAATATATGGCCAAAACTTCGCAATTACATGTAAAATCATTTTACAGCTAATTTTTTGCCTTGCGTATGCCACACAATATTTGATTACCACTGTACCAGACTGGAAACATAGACGGCCAATATCAAATGCCAACCATTTAAAAATTTTCCTGCCTCAACTACAGTCACACAGTTTCAGTTGTAAAAAGGAAAAGGAAGTCTTACAAAAAGTTATAAATGGCACATTTGCAGGATGGTTTTTCGCTCATGGAACCTTGTTTATCATGGGGTTGATATTCTAGTCATAAATGAAATAATGCAGTTCCCATTCCATGCTCCATTCTTTGGGGGAATACCCCTATATTTAACAAGGCAAATTTAAGAGACCTTTTTAAAAGTTTGGCCTGGCCCTTTAAAGGCAAACCCATCAGACTTAAGCCTTTTGATCAACCCAGTAACCTCCCGCCCTTCCCACAGGGCTTTTTTTAAACACCATCATTATTAGGCCTCAACCCATCAAGCTTGTCTTCCAGCGGGGTACAGCCCCCCCTGTCGGACCTGGTGTTGGCCCATTACATTCAGGGTCTGAGAGGGGACAAGGCCCTAGTGCTCGGCCTGGACCTGAAACACTTCACTCCTCTCTATAAAAATACAAAGAGGAGGTGTTCTCCTGCTCTTTATTCTCATTTACCTTCCTGTCAGAGCGTTCAGAGTTCGCATTTTACGGGGAGTTTGGGGTCAGGTGGAGATGGTAGGGTTATTTACCCCATGGTGCTCATTTCATCCGTAGAAGCTCCATGTTGGCCTTACCTTCACCTTCACCTGGCTGTCCAAGATGGCGCTCTGGTCCTATAAAAACAGAGTACAGAAGGTCATTGGAGGTTTTTGATGAACTCACAGATATCATCACCTGTAAGTATATTTTTACTTCCTTGGTTTACTTTGAAAGGGATTCTAAGAGTTGGATCTCTTAACAAAACCCTTGGGCTTTCCACAGTTCCTCTGTTTGTTGACTTTACAACCGGGAGCTTGGCTCCAAGGCCGACTGAATTAGCCCTTAACTCTTGAGTCTGTGCACTCTTTCAATATATGTCTGAATGTGCTCTCCTGATTTTCTGGGTAGAGGACTCATGCAAAGACAGGAAAGGTTCACCTTATATACAGCTCCTTTTCCATTCTAATCTGCTTTCAGAACTCTGGTGACTCTTTCTGAGCGTCCAGAGGTATCTTGTGCTGCCAAATCTTCCCCATTATCTTCCACTCCCCAGGCCGTGACGTTTGGTCCAAGGCTTTTATGACAGGGTAGGCAAGGGGCACGAGGAAATGAGGTGACCCCAAGGTCAACCTCAGGAGTCAGGCAGCTGAAAGCCGACCGTGGCCCTGCCACCTCTGGGCTCTCGTGGGTTGGGCCATCCCAGTGTACTGCAGAATTTGAAACTCCGGCATTGGCGGGACAAGGCCGTCTTCGTTCCTTGACCTTGCTGTCATGTGCCTTTAATTAAGACCGATTTAAATTTGTTTACAAGCTCCACTGATCTTAAATCTTTTGGTTCGGTGCCCCATCCTTTCGCATGCCTCCATCCCTGCATTCCCCCTCACTTGACTGCCTGCTGTTTCAGAGACCCTCTTTTCTTCTTTGTCTTTAATATGGTGTTGGACGTTCATTTATGATGCTTTTTTAACTGGTTCTTAGGCACGAGTTACAAGCTATTTGGGAATCTACAAAATTGGATGCTGGGGACACCCCTCTAAGATGTTAATCTGTTACCGATATGAAAGGCTGCTCACCTCGGTAAACCCCCTCATCCGATGGAACCAGGGTGCTTTTATGGTCCCATCAGGCACCCGCCTGGATGACTTACTGCTGACCTCTTGACCTGGCAGTCAAAGCCATATGAGGAGAATCTTTTTCATTCTGTGTCTTCCACTCTGAGTTTGGTCTGGGTTCATCTATTTACACTTGGAGGGCAAAGGTTGGTTTATTTATCGTCTCTGTGTGCCCAAAAAGATACCCAGCTTGAACCACTGTAAATTGTCCTGGGGTGTCGGCCTATAAACAAATACTAGCATGTGGTGTAACGTACCTAAGGTCCTACAGTTGCTTTAACCATTTATTCACGCTAAAACATCTATATTGCATGAACCGTGGGGTGGGGGTGTGGGGAGCAGTAAATCCTTTTTCCCCAAACTTTTGCTCGGCGCAGGTACCACGTTAAACATTTACACGGTTCAGTATGCCCTTTATTAGGGAGTTACTAGCATGCTTGTTGCTACAAAAACATTTCTTGACCATTTGTATCGTATAAAAAATTTACACAGAACTGCAGAACTGTTACCAGCAGGTTACTAGGATGTTAGCAACAAAGTTAGCACCTACAAGGTCTATGGCTATAGAAGAAGCAAAGCTAATTGGCAAGGATGGGTTAAGTAAATGTTTGACTTCTCCGCTGTGCTAAAGGGGCCAAGAAAGTCAGTGCCGCCTTGGAAGGAACAGACGGCGAAAGCAGGAGAAAGGAGTGAATTTTGACAGATGTCCGAGACTCGTGTCGACACTGCGCAGATTAGCCAGTGTCTCTCATTTCTTGCACACAGATAATTGATAGCATGTGGTGGTCATGCTTTATGGTCTCTGTCATCTAAGCGGACGAATGTTGAACATTAATGTATATGTGGTAATAAGGTTTTCCAGAATTTATGAATTGTTAATCAGTTTTCCTTGTGAACGTTATTTTGGACTATTATTTTGTACAGTCTCAAATGTGATGTGTTGCCATTACAGGAAGAATATTGCTAAATGATGTTATGTTATAATAACTACAATAAACCTGGAACTTTTTTTTTTAGCATTATTATTTCTTTTTCCTTTAAATCCCTTTTAATCTTTTTAATTGTTTAATTCCTTTTATTGAAAAAATACAATAACACTCCCACTAACCCATATATGTATGTCTAAGTGTATATATATATATATATATATATATTTAATTAATTAATTTATATATATATATATATATATATATATATATATATATATATATTTAAATTTATTTATTTATTTATATATAAGTATATATATTATTTATATAAAGTTAGTTTGTAAATTTATTAATGTGAATCTTGTCTTGTGGTGACCAGTCAGCGTTTATTCTTTCAGGTTTCAAATCCAAAGAGGGAAGGGTGACCCAAATAGCTATAAAGGCCTTGGAGACTGTTTCAGAACTATATTTCGCACTGAGGGGTAAGTATGTCTGTTTATGTCTGTTTATATATAATATTCTACCAGCAGTACCATGCACCAGTCCTGCTTCATTTAGTGTTAAAACATGAGCAAAAGAAAATTATATACTTTTAATGACTTTGTGCGTTATATAATGTAAGATGGGATAGTCTGGAAATGCATCTTTTAATTAACTTGTAACTTTTAAAATGTTAAATGTAGGCTTATTACTGTTTTTGACACATGATACTTCTGGTTTGTAATGTTTTCTTTTCAGTACTTGTCATCTACTGTTTTCAGCATGTATTTAGTGTAAACTATACACACATGTCTGTTGTATGCATGGTAATAACATACGCCAGGTGACAGGGAATGTTTTGAGCTTTGTAAAAGTAGTAAACCTGGTGTAAAAAAAAAAAAAAAAAGTCACAAACATTAAACCCACCTGTCCTGGAATAGGACAGCATGTCAATACCCCCCAATTTGCTCTCCTTTCAGTTTTTCCTCCCCTCCCTCCACAAAGCAACATGTGTCAGAATCTAGACAGTGTGCAGACTTGAAAGAAAGCTGTGTTTATGGCAAGATGACAGCTTTACAGTGGATCTAAAGCTGATCCGCAGCAAGGTGTGAGAATATATACGCGTGTGCGGTCCTAGGTGACGCTGACACAGCGGCTCTGATTGGCTGTGTGAGACCCTACACCAGCTTTCCCTCTCGTCAGAGCTGTCATCGGCTGCATCCCGCAGGCCTCCCCTGCAGATTATGGCTCTTCTTTCTTCTAAACCAATTATCACCCTCCGTCTGTTTGCGCTGTGGCTGGAATCAGCACACAGTAGCCGGTAGCATGATCAGCCCCAGGCTGAACCACTTAGTTTTAATTTACACAAATGGTGGTGGGAGTTGCTGTTGTGGAATTATTATTGAAAATAAACATGCTCTTGCTGTATGGGCCAGCATTGCACTTTCACTCTCGGGCCGTATTTGGCTTTGGTCTTCCCCTCTGTGCGGTAGAAACCCGAGCCCTTCGGCTTCCACACACCAATTAGTTCGGAGCAGATCTGTGAGTCTGTTTGAAACGTTATGAATGTTCACTTGCGTCATAATGTAGTGTGTGTGAATCATCATAGAGAGAAAGTACTAATAGTTTCAGATCACATGTATAAATAGCTTGATTGTGCATAATTATTTCACAGTATGTTGTCTTGGTCTGCGATTTAAAGAGCTTTTTTAGCGGCAGGTAAGTTTATACTGACGTTCAAAAGTCTCTTTGTCACCACAGCTGCATTTTTAAAATAAACAATACGGTAATATTGTGAAATAGTATCACGATTTTTGTGGAAACCATCATACATGGGTGTTTTTCAAAAATGTTTTTTTTTTTTTTTTCCGGAATTGATAATTAAAGGATTAGTTCACTTCGGAATGAAAATTTCATGATAATTTACTCACCCCCATGTCATCCAAGATGTTTATGTCTTTCTTTCTTTCTTCAGTCTCAAAGAAATGAAAGTTTTTTAGGAAGATATTCCAGGATTTTTCTCCATATAGTGACTTCAACAGTTACTAACTTACTGAAGGTTCAAATTGTAGTTTCAGTGAAGCTTCAAAGGACTCTTTTTAGAAAATGGCCAATCTTTTCTCTAGATCAGACTCTTATTCCTCGTCTGGGATCATGTAGAGCCCTTTGAAGCTGCACTGAAACTGACATTTGGACCTTCAACCCATTGAAGTCACTATATGGAGAAAAATCATGGAATATCTTCCTCAAAAACCTTCATTTCTTTGCGACTGAATAAAGAAATACGTAGACATCTTGGATGACATGGGGGTGAGTGAAGTATCAGGAAATTGTAATTCTGAACTGAATTAATCCTTTAATTGATGGCTTAAAAATATAATACGTGTACATGAAATGCATAAAAGATTCTTACTGTTCAGACAACCAGGTTTCAAACACAAATATTGTATGAATGTTTCCTGTATGTATGTATATTTACTAATATTCCTTTACATTACATACATTTACTTTTTTTGTTATTCATACAGTTCATATTTATCCAAGAAATTAATTGCATTCCCTGAAACGATCCACATTCACTAGACAAAGCCTATAGGCACATTTGATGTCCATTTTTTTATTGATCGTTTTGTGTATCACACTCAATGATAAGACCTGTTCGAAACCAATATAATCATCATATATTTGCCCCCGTTTTAAATAGTTTATGATCTAGTAGTCACTACTTTCATTTCTCCTCTAGTTCAAATGATCAGATCAGTTTCCAAGCAATTTTTCCTGCCATAAT